>VZTT01066068.1:3882-14095 GCA_013400855.1 Buphagus erythrorhynchus
TCATAACAGTTACTCGGAACTTCTCTAGAAAATTCTCTAGAATTGCTCCAGAAAATTTAATTCAACTACAGAGTAACTCCTTCTGTTGTTAGCAGACAAAGCCTAATGCCATGGTTTTTTCAAAAGAAAGAATATAAAGCAAATCCTTTTTCTGAGGAATAACAATGGATCCTTCATGATTTGTTGCAAAATTATATTCAGTAATGTAGTTAATAAACTATGTCTCTCAGTGAAAACTACTATCCACCTATGGCTGAAATAGGTAAGCATATAAAAATCTTTTCCATGGAATAAGGAGATGTGAATTCTACTCTTGTTTGTTTTTTCATTCTCTTTATTCATATGTTCTTATTGATGAGAACAGATCAAGAGTAGAAGTAAGCTGTTTTTATGATGTGAGACCAGTTAGAGCATGAGCGTGTACTGGCTCCAGGACGACAACAAACCTGCCCAAAAGTGCTACTTGTGCATGTGTACATTGTGCATGTGATTTAATTTTGGTGGTCCTTATGAAATTGTATTGGATCTCTTTTATCTGGTCGGGAAATTTATTAAAAAACATAGTGGCTAAGGTCTACAAAAAATTGGTTTATATTTTATGATGTTACTAGTATTTTTTTCTTCTTCAAGAAACCAGTATTAAAAAAACCCCTATAATAATCTGTAGTTTGACCCCACGTTGCACCATCCAGATCTACATTCACACTGGTGCAAAAGTATTATTACTACTCTGGAAGATAACATACAGAAGAATATTACTGAAATAATGAAAATAAATAAAAAAATTAATTAATTAGAAATTATCAAACAGAAGTAGAAAGAAGTTTAAACAAAAAAAGTAAAGCCTTTTTTGGAAAAGGAAAGAAAACCTTAATGCTCACGGAATTCTTATTGTGAATAAATTAGCTTCTCATATTTCTAAATAAGGTGGAATTTTTTTTCTACCACCTTCTTCCAAAGTAGGGAGCAGGTGGCTATGTCATACTGGGGAAGGAAAACAGCAGTGTGAACACTCCATTTATTAGCATTATTCATAAACTTTCTATCATGACGAGCATTGCACTGCTCACTATTCAGCACCAGGGTATGAAAAGCGCACTCAGGCTTCAAAAATCAATGACAACTTGCCCTCTACCCACTGCTTTTCTATGGAAAGCAGCAAAAACACCACTCCTAAAACTCAGCATGCCATTTTTTAATTCACAGTTATGTTTCCACTTGAAGAGACAAGCCAAAACAAACTATTCCTCTCTGAGAAGCACCATGGGAATAACTACCCTCCCAACTCCAATAATTATTAGGCAAGAGTGTTTCTCTGTTCCCTCTTCCACTGCAAATACAACCTGTTTTTAAGGACAAGCTTGTGTTCTGCTCTCCTGTTTGCATAATTCACAGATGTCAACCTGCAGGTTGGCTGCATCCAGCAGAACCCCAGCTTTGCTTTTCTGTATCAGGTTGAGCCCTTTCACAGCTGTAAATGGGCTTGTGTTGCCACAGAAAGTGTCAGGTGAGGTTCAACAGCCAGAAGTACAACCCTTCTCAGCTGAGAACGTGCCTCTGTTTCTGACCATTTCTTTACCATTTACACAACTGCAGCTAACCATAAAGAAAAGTCTATTAGCTATTTTCATGTCATTTCAACCTCCACCATTTCATTCCTCAAAACAAACAAGAATAAGTTCATTTACAAAACATACTCTTTGTCAAGGTAACACACTGTTAAAATGTGTTCTTCTGACTGATTGGCATTGTAAATTATTCAGCTGAATTCTGCCAGCATTATACTGTATTTAGTGCCTGTCTTTGAAGCACCAAAGACATGGTGATACTTGCAAGAAAACCAATGACAGAATCCTGAATGAAAGCAGAATGTGTACTGAATAATATACCATCATCCAAAATAAAAGACCATTTGGCTGAAGGAGAAATGAGGGTGGCACAGCTCACACTGCGATGAGCCTACACAGAACTTCATTATGTCAGAGGACTCAGACGAGAAAGAGGTATTCCCTAGACTCAGCAGCATCAACCACCATGTGCCAAGTGTTTTAGACAGCCACAGGGATATTTATGGCGTAACCACACAGCCTAAACAGATTTCAAGATAAAACGCTGGCTAAAATAACCAGAGATGAGCTTGCTCTTCAAGATGGAAATGATCAATTTACTTTTCAAGAGGAGAATATTTTCTTTCATATATTCATGCCTAAGGAAACACCTTACAGGGAGTTGACTGTTACCAACTGATGAATGAATCTTCCCTGTGTGAAATTTTTCTTTCATAGGTGATGATGATACATAATTGACTTAATTCTTAATTCTCAAAATTGATTAACTGTATCTGAAGCATGAAAATTTTTCACAAAATAGGAGGTTCATTTGATATATGAGTCCATCTAAACTATTGATGTGTAACTGTGTACCATTTATTCACAACAGTTGAAACTTTAGTGTCTGCAGAGTAAGTAAATAGGTATCTTGTGAGCATAGTTATTTAAAGGTGCTTCTGGAAAATTTCTGCTTTCTTTAATAAACTGTTTCAGTTTCTATGAGAACCCAAATTCTTCTAGTTCACACAGGAGAAAAGCTTTAGAAATTTCTAACATAAGGCCTGCCTGAGTTTCCTCTCTCAGTTTCACAGTAAATTAAAAATAGTGGACTCAATGACAGAATTAATGAAACAAGTTAGGAGCTCATTTTCCTGTGGTTGCTTGGTGCCTGTTTTGAGTGGTTGCACTGGGATCATATGTAGATTTTACTCAAGGAAGTACTTAGAAGAGACCAGAAATGTTATACTGTTCTGTAGCTACTTTTCCATGTCAATTAAAACTTATATTTCTTTCTTCATTTTCTTCCATTTATCCATGAAAGACTCCAAGCCACATAATTTTATTTATTTATACATCTTTCTGAGAACCTTTTCTTTGATATTTCTTTATAACTCATTGCATACTAATTTCTAGATTGTTATTCTTTCATTTGATTCATTTACCTAATATTTCTGTGTTTTCTCACAGTTTGATGGAGGAATTGGTTCAGTCAGTTTTCTCTTTCCTTCCTTATTTCTTTCTTTCTGGACAGAACAAATAGGTTTTCTAGTGTTTACTTTGAGTCCAGCAATATCTTTTCCATCTGAGTATTCCCAGGAGATCAGCACGTGCATAACTGATGTGATAGTTATCAAATGGTGAGACTAATATAAAAGATCTTTTTAGAAGTTGAGTTAAATCAGGTTTGTTTATATTTTCCAGCTTAACAAAGTTTATATTCTTTATTGCTTTTACAAGAAGCTTTCTGCAAGTGCATATAAAGTCTATGAAGAAACTTTTCCCTTGCCTCTGGAATGCCATTGGGGGCCACAGAAATAACAAGTAACTCTCAGATGAATTGTACCTCTGTTTTTTAATAAAGGATGCTATGTCACCAAGGGAAAGAGCATTATTTGCACTGTTTTCCTGCTTTATTTTTTAATATCTCTAAACTTTAACCTCTTGATTTCTATCCTTCACCAAACACTTTGTTAGAGCAGTTTCCTCGTTAAACTGCTCATAAATGTGCAATCATATTGTGAAGGAAATAAGCAGTAGTGTTCAATTTAAATAATAAAAATGTATATTGAAAAAGAAAACTCACACAAAACCAGAAAAAAATGCAGCACCACTGCACTCAGAATAACAAAACTCATATTCACTTGGAACAAAAAAAAGATTTTAGTAAACATCTCTGTTATTCTGTTCCATAAGTATAAGTGCTCCATACTCAGCTGGAGAGGCAGCTATGAAGAGGCTTTTCTGCTGGAAGTATAATGTGCTACAGACCTCTGATGTATCTACCCTGTGCAAGTGAACCAGCTTCAAGAAAGATAGAATGAACAATTCTAACTACTAATGGGGAATAGCACAAGAAAACTTCAAGTTGTTCAGTCAGGGGAATATGGATAGAAGAGGATGATCTTTATATGGATATAAGGATGAGAGGCAGGGACCTGCTTTTAAGAAACCTGTCATAGTTCTGATACAAGCACCTATAAGGAGAAAATTACAAAGAATTTAACTATTTCAAATAACCGTTAGTGTTACATCTGGAGAGTTTCCAGGACTTTGCTTCTCTTTACAGTCTATATGGAGTGTACAATGTGCTGTAATGAATAACTGTTGCTAAATTCATTGTTGAGAAGAATACAGAACTATTAGAAGAAAATAGATTCTTGTTTTACTTACATCTATCATTTTGGTGCATCTTCACACACAGCTGGTTTTGCTGTTCATGTTTTGGACTCATGAAATGCTGAGCAGTGGATTAAGATTTCACCATTTGTGATTTCACTCTATTTTATTATTCACAAAAGATTGATGTTAAAGAACACATTAAGTGTGGGGATTATATGAATGCTGTCTTCAAAATTCAAAAGCAATTGTCTTAAACTCTTAAAATCAAAATGACAGCATTATGAAGCTTTAATTAATTTCATAGGGCTGCAGTTTCAAACTCTGCTACACATTTCCAGATTGTGACTATTATTTGATCAAGATTTTCATAACTATATTTCCCCAGTAAAACTTTAATCTAAATTTTCTGGGCACCTAGTATTTTCATTGACTTTCATTATGTATCAGTGCTGAAAATGAATATAAATTTTCTTTGCAGTTTTCATACAGTTTGACTGTGAGATACAACAGCTAAGGCATTAGCTCGGTTGATTGGAATATGGTGATAATAATACCAAAGTCGTGGGTTTGATCCCTGCATGGCCCATTCACTTAACAGTTGGACTTGATGATCCTTGTGGGTCCCTTTCAACTCAATATATTCTGTGATTTATTAGTCTAAAATCCTCTTAACCGGGTTGTTGTGTCTTGCCTTTGTCTGCCACTGTTGTGTCATATGCATCGCTCCATTGATTATTACAAAAAATAAAATAGTATTTTCCTTAAGAATTTGTTTTCTAAGGCTCTCATAAATTTATATAAATATTAAGCATCATTTTGTCTGTGAAAATTAGCTAAGTATGAATCTTTAAATTTTATAGAAGAAGAAATCAAGATACTGTGAAATTAAATGTCTTGTCCAAAGACACACAAGGAATCAAAATTAAAGGTCAGTTCATGGGCAGAGCAAGAAATCCTTATGCCATTAAATTGGTGGAATGAGGCCAGGATCACAGTAAGACCTTCAACTGTTCAACATTTGCTGGGCTGAGGTTTCAGTCTGCTTGTTCCTCACAAATTTCAAGGGTTTCTGAAGCCTTGAATACATAAGATCATAAATGAAATAAATAGGAAATTTAGGGTGTTCATTTCAAACACAACAATGCACATATATCCTTTAATTGTTTTGACTCCTACATGAAGGGTCCTCTCTTCAGTTATTGTGCACCCCAGTCAGAATGGTCTATTCAGAACATGCACATATTTATTAAGTGAAGCAACTTTCATAAAATGTCAGTGTTTTGGCCAAAAATTGATATTTTGATTGATTTTCCTTATTTAATAAATTTAAATAACTTGAATACTCTGCTCTGTCTATAACACACTAATATAAGAATTATTTATATTGGCGTTAGAGCAGTGTCAAGAAGCTACAATAATCTGTAAAACAAATCCCTACCTTTAGGAATTTATGTAGTGATTTTTTTTGATGCAGTGCTGGTTATTGTTATCAGAGCTTCCCTCTTTTATTTATACTGATTATTTGACATGTGCAAGTTCAATCTTGTTGAATGTAACATCCAAATAAATGTATCAAATAAAGCAATGGTACTAACCATCTTGGAAGAGCTCAGACTTTAAACCCTGAATAAGTGTTTAAGAGAACAAGACAGGAGGGAGGATGCTACTAGCTGTATATCTCTTTTGTGGCAGGTGTGCTTTATGTTGCATCTTGCTGCCTTTATCCTTGAATTGTTTCGACAGAGGCCACGCCTGGAGTGTGCTGAGGGCCCTCTGTGGGACAGCAGGGCATGTGGGCAATGCTGCACTGACAGCCCCCCAACTGGGGTGTGAAATCAGGACACAGACAAGCTGTTCACCAGAAATGAGGACCTTTGCTGCTCCACAGGGCATTCACAGAAACAGTCAAGCAGCTGGTTCAGCAGCTGGGTTCAGCTAGTTCGTAACTTCCTACATGCTTTGCAGGATAAGTTTATTAATTTTGTATGTAACATTCTCTAAATTCCTTAGCTATAAAAGGGCATTTAGAGTAGTCAGCTTCTTCACCCTTCACCACTTTCAATTTTTTATATTTTCAACTCTCCAGAATTACGAGTAGTGTCTTGCACAATGTGGTTTCAGTCTCAGCTGGGATCTTGCTCAGAAACAACGGTAACTAGAACATTGTACACCACCACGTTACATAGAGTAGTGACATGTCTCTTTAATCTCTGAAATAGCGATAGAAATCCTATTTGGAAGTAATTTCTAAATGAAATGTGTAAGTCAAATATGTGCACATATTGTACACTGAAATGTTAAGCCTGCAAAGTAAAGCTTTCAACAGATAGGAAGTACTGGGACAAGAACCGCTTGTACATTTTGCACTGCAGTATTTTCTTTAATATTATATTGACTGATTTTCTAGACAATCCTTCCAACATTCAGTTGAAAGTACTTGCTCAACAGGTTATGAATTTCCTCTTCACGAGTTTGTGTACACCTTGTACAGTACACTCACTTTCATCCTCTGCTGAATACAGAACAAGCATCCTTACAGTCTTTTCTATGATGCTACTATTAAATTATCCAAAAGCTTGTCTTCGCCCATTTTAGTTACTCTGTGAAGCAAACACATGTTAACAATTCCATTTTACAAGAGTGAGAATCTAAGGCATGGCCTAAAGATAAAACTTCCTACTGTCTTTTAGTGGTACCTTTCCTCTTTGTCCAAACTTCCAGCAGGCAAGGCAAGATTAAGTAGGTCACCACCCAGAAAGGCTGCCACTGATACTGGAGTCGAACCTCCCTATTCAATTTTTCTTTTCTTCTCTACTTAGGCACCAAACATTATGCACTTACGAAACATTGCATGATGCATGGTAATAAATAATTTTAATAAATTTTTGTAATGATAATGATAAATCATAAATTATCTTATGTTTTAATTTCCTTGGGTAAATATATTGAAGCACAACATCTCATTTTCACTGCTGACCTGGGGTGAGAGTACAGCAGCATAACATTTACAACAGATTCTTCAACTGTAATTACCAAAGAGTTAATATATCAATTTAATTAAAATCCCATAGTGATGAACAGCATAAGTATAAAAAAGAAGTTAACCCCATCCAAAACAAACAAGAAGATCAAGGCAGTCAGTTGAGGTAAAATAAATTAGAATACTTGTCTCACCAGCTCAGAGGGTTATTTTCTCTTTGGAGACAGTGTCTCAAAAGGATATTTGTTATTAGAGAGTACACTAGAATATTTGAAGTAACAAAATGAATATTTTTTTTTTTAAAAGCAGGTTGGATTTTCTACTTGGTGAAAAAACAGGCTGTTGTACCTATCAATTTCATTCCCTGATAAAAAAAATAAATAAGGCATGTTAAGTCTTGCTGAAATTTCACCTCCTGGTTCCACTGTAGAACTTCTAGTCCAAATTCCTGTAATTTCTAGACCAATCAGCTGACCCTGGATATTGTCAGGCTTCTCAGTATCTTGGTAACAGTTCCTGCTGCTGCAGTTCTTTCTGTCTGAGACAATATTCTCATTTAGTAGTTAAAGAGTGGCCAAAGTCAATTAATATCAGCAGAATAGAGTTGATGTACATCAACAGAAAAGTCTTCTGCCATTAAAATTTACATCTGAGATTTCCCTTAATTCAGTCAAATTTTTATTTCTTCTTCCTACCTTAAGAGCAATCCATCCTTTAAATTTTGCTGAAGTCAAATATTAATTTTTCTTCAATATCATTTTATATATCACAGGGAGTAAGTATTTGAGAGCCACAGTGGGAAAGATATATTTAAGTGTGCAATTTGAGTCTTGGAGCAGGCAGAAAAGCAGAAGCAATTGCAAACACCACAGCAAAACCAGATTATTGAAGGGAATTTCCTTGTGAAGCATTAATTCAACTCTTAAGACACAAGCATGACAAATAGACTTTGCTCCCCAAACAACAGCACATTCAAGGATTAGGTCATGGATCATGAAGAGAATAACTTTGACATATGAAATATCAGTAAGATTTGGTAAATGCCTAAATGGATTATTTTTTCTTCTCCCCCTTCTGAAAGTGTCTACACTCTCTTATTACATGACTGGTATGTAGATGATTTATCTCACCTATCACTGAGCTGGTTCACTATATTGTTTCCCTGTATAAGATAAAGGAAATCACTGTCTTGAAAATGCTTTCAACAATAGTTCTAAAGACTTACATACAATAAAACACATGTTAAATGAAACCAACATGAAAAGTTGTAGTGAAACCCAGGACCAGGTTAGGTGCCAAGGAACAGTACTGGGAGCTCTCAGAAAAGGATCCAAGACAAGTAATATGCTAAGCACAACTCCAAATGTACCCTACAGCACAACCAAGAGGACCAGCAATAGGAAATGCTGCTGGGAGCAACCTGTATCTTAAATATGGCCCCTGGGTTTACAGTGCAGATATCTTGGCCTGCTCACTCAGATGTACGTGGCTCCAAAGCTGAGTGTGGTTTTCTGAGGACAGAGGGCCACATATTTTTTAAAAATCAATCGCATGTCATAGTTTTCGAATTTGCTATTGGAGTTGATTCAAACCAGCAACTCTTAATATGAAGAGTGTTTTAACTACAAGGCTATTTTACCTGGAAGACCCTAGAAATCCAAACTGAGCCAACAGACTTACAGCTCATATCTAGCATTCCCCTTTCCAGGCAAGTGTTCCAGACTATGGATTAATCCTCACGTTTACTCTTTCTCCCTGACCTAGGAAATGCTTTTGTACTGCAACAGAATTTCAACAAGAACAGAGATGTCCCTGTTCAGTGTTATCTATGGCTGGTGTCTAAGTATCCATCTTTTACCTTGGAAGGAAAAAAGTAATTTTATACTTGATCAGACATACAGTGGAACTGAACTTGTAAGTCCCCCACATTATAGATAAATTCTCTAAATACTTGGTAATCAAACAAACAGGGTTTACACTAAGAGTAGGAGCAGTCATCACCAGATTTGGGAACATTGTTCTGGATGCAGAACAATTTCTCCCTGGATTGACCTTCTCAGGGTATTTGGAAAGAAGCTCTTTCTGGCTCCTGCTCAGGACTGAGATAATACCAGCTGGACATCTGCCTTAATAAGAGTTGGTCCTGTCAAACCTTTTGCATTTCTAGGAACATACGAACAGTGTCACAGGAAAGATGTCCAAGAACTACTATGCTCCTGGAACTTAAGCGCCTCTAGATGTAAAGAGCACTTAAAACTGAAATTTTCATGTAATAGCTTTGAACCTTGGCACCTAAACTTCACTGAGGTTCTACTCTAGGCAATTTAAATTTGAGGTTAGCTCTCTCTATTTCTAAAATACCCAGTAGTAGTTCTAAGGTCCCTTAAGAATTGTTCTCTGGAAAGTGCAATTTTCTATTTTTCTTTATGTGAATATCACTCAAGTACAGTATATTTTAAATATGCTTGTTTAAACTTGTTTAAATATTATCCAAGTTTTACTTTGCAAAATAATTCAATTGCTATTATTTTTATTATTATTTTATGCAAGCATGCAGTTGATTTTTAAAGGACATCATCAAGTCCAGCTCTTTACCACCCCAGGGTTCCAAATGCATATTTACACTTGCTCACATTTTCCTTCCTTCTGACCAGCTCATTGAATGGAATCCTTTGTTCAGCTGAGCTGTACTTATCACAGGAATTGGCGAGTGGGAGGAAAAAGCAGCTTTAAAACACTCTGTACTGGAAGTAATGTGGGCCTAGTCTTTAGATGCTGTTAAAATTTATTTTGGTTCCAGCACTCTCCAAGGATCTGCTTCTCAGGGGAAGTGAACTGAAGCAGTGTCCCAATGTCCCCTTCTCTTCAGTCAGCCCCCAGGATTCAGTAGACAACCAAGCAAGATTTTATGGTTGAAAGACCCCTCAGACAGGAGTGCTTGCAAAGAGTTTGATAAGGCAGAAAGAGCACATTGGTGTTGTTGCATTAATCTGTTGATTTGATTTTAAAAATCTGAATTTATACTTCTAAAATCTTAATTACAAAAATACCAGTCGTTTTTTGA
>VZTT01066077.1:1570-11740 GCA_013400855.1 Buphagus erythrorhynchus
ACTTATACCTCTACTTTATGTGTCAGTGGCTTAACATATTTCATTCCATCCAAAGGCTTTAATTCAATCCCTGCACTCTGATTTCTCTGTGAAGAATTCAGAGAGGCTCCTGACTTACTGACTCCAACAGAATACAACTAAACAGGTGGGGACAAATGAACGTGAAAGATTTCTTAAACTCAGGATTTTGAGAACTGAAATTTCATCTGGAATTGAATTGTTACTGTGTGCATGCATACATCTGGGGCAGATTTTCTTCTTTAGCCTAGCTCATTCGAAGACCTAAGGGCAAGATAAGGGCAAGTGGAAAAGAAAGAAAATACCAAATATTTGTTGTCATCATTGCCACAAAGGGAGACAGAAAAAAGGAGGACAGCTGCAGGGAAGAAGCCAGGAAGAACATGGGCATGTACAGGAGTGTGTACTTTACAGCTGAAAGAGTCATGCCAGGACCATATTAAAGATAAAAATAATGAATTAGAAACATAGTAGGGAACAAAGATTGGGAAATATTGCAAAATGAAGAGCCTACGCCTTTTGCTTGTATTTAACTGAAAAGGAAGAGTAATAATTTCACCAAGTCAACTTTTTCATTTCTTTAGAAGATTGCTATGCTGTTTTATCTGGGATTGTGATAGAAGGCACATTTTATATTCCCTTTCTATTTTGGCAGGGAGCTGACACTTTGTTATTTACATGCATTATGTGGTTATGTTTCATTACACAGTATAATAATATGACACAGCTAAATGACAAAGTCCCCAGTGAACATTTTAAGCAGTAGACATCCCAGGACTGCAGTAAACATGCTAAATTACAAATTCATGGACTGCTGAATACGGCCATTCAGCGATATAGGAATAGCTCATCTTAATAGACAGTGTGTTCTGCTGAAAGGGCATGGGCAATAGGATAGTGGTTTATTTATTTATTTACTTAAGGGCTGAGATTAGAAGCCTTCAAGGAAAGAGTATGCAAATTTATTTATAGCACAAGGCAGAGGAAGTTTGGAGCTGTAAATAGTTATTCAGAGTGGGAAAAATCCTACAGACTTTAACGATGTTTTCACCACTATTTTTACAGTTACTGAAGAAAGGGCAAAGGTACTCAAAGATTAATTGCAAATTAAAGGCAAGGTTTAGTGATGAAATACTAGATTTTATTAGCAACTGATTACTCCAAAAGCTCAGTTAATTAAAAATAACAGCCTCAGGAGGCTACACATGAGTTTTGAACTTGGTCCCTCTCTCTCTACCTATTATCCTCCTTGTCTTCTTCTCATGCCCTTAATGTCTGCATGGTGTCACATCATTTTATTTTTTGGTGTAAGAAATGTTACTTTTATTCCTGACTTTGGCTAAGAACTGTAAAAAGAAATGTGGCTGATAAAAAATTAAATAAAAACAAAAGGCATAATCTACTCTTTTTTTTTTCTTTTATTTATTATGTCTGAAAGAAGAGAAGGTTAAAGGAATGGGGAGGGTGTGGGGATTGAGAGTGGTGGTAGAATGCACTCATCAGCTAGAGAACAAAACAAGAATAACAAATAATTCCCAACCTTTTACTTAAAATACACTTTGTTTTAAGGTTTCTAATTATTATTCCCCAACCTGGAAGGGGAAAGCTAGGTTAGTGGGGCTCTGGGCAACCTGGTCTAATGGCCCATGTTAGCAGATTTCAGTCTAGGTGATCTTCAAGGTCCCTTCCTACTCAAGCCATTCAATGATTCTATTCTGTGATCCTGTTTATCTAAAGCTACTATTGATTCTGGATGATTATTCTATAAAAAGATTTATCATCTGTCTTTGCCACAACAGTATGTTTTGCTTTTCTATATAGACTGTGTTCCTTGAATTTTCTCCCAGATACTGAATGCCTCCTCTCTGGTCAAGGATCACACTAATCATCTGTCCAGCCCTCCCTCTCTAAGATTTTCAAGCTGGTGAGTCCCTTGAAACTACAATGATCCCAACCTATACATGCACATCCTTTGGCTAACAACTTCATGACTGACAGTTACAATAAAAGGAGAACAAATGATTCTAGAAGGTCATAATGAAGGTAATATAGTGCAGACTGTTGAAAATGGTGCAGTGAAAGTGATAAGAAGACTTTCTTCAGAAACGTGAATCAAGAAAGTCTTTGTTTTACATGAATTCTTTAGGATTATATAAAGACAGAAGATTGCAGAGTTGAAACCATATGTGTTTAGACAAAAATAACTTAATTACTGTAGGTTAACTGAGAGCTGGCTCAGAAATCTAAGAAGTTATGAAAACACCATAGTAACAGGAGAGTATATGCAGTAAAGGACAATATATCTTTAAGATCAGAGAAGTTATATTCTGCATGCAGAATGGCTTAGCAGTCTGGATGGAAATGTATGATAGAGAAGGTACAAACTATGTTATAAGGAAATAGATAAAAATGTGCAAACTGGTGTGAAGAGACAGGTCAGGAAAAGTTTGTATCCATTACAGTTTCTCTTAAAGAGGCACATCATTAATCATGAAGACTTCAATTACCCTGGCATAGACTAGAATAGAAATTGTGAAATGACCGTGGAAAGTTATTTCTGGAGGTAAAATGGAGCTATTTCTTTTCAAATCTGCTGAGCAATCAAGCAGGCCAGACATGTATTTGGATGTATCCCCAAGAAAATAAATATATGTGATTAATGAGACAAAAGTTGGTAAAATTTGATTCATGTGATTATAGAGCAACAGCCTCAAATTTCAGAGAGTCAAGAGAATATTCATAAGGTTAGAAGAACAAACATATTGGACTTTAAAAAAGGTACAGTTTGAAGAACATGAAATATATTGAGAATAGGGTAAAAAATATTAAAAAATGTGCTAAATCCATGTAACAGAAAAGGAAGCTACTTATGATAAAAAGAGAAAAGATAAAAATCTATTCACAATTGTGCAACAATAAAAACAATACCTGGGGAGATTCCCAGGTGGCATAACTTCATTTCTTTGGCCCTTTTACACCAGCTAGAGATGATAGAGTGTTTAAAGTAAGATTAAGGTATTAAAAAAAAAATCAAACAAAAAGGAGATTTATAAGTTAAATGTTGCACAGAGAAGATTATACTAGAAAAAAAAAGTGGTGGAAGAAAGAAATTAGAATAGCTACAATGAAATACACATACCTCTAAAGCAATTCCACTATCAGAAAAAGCTTTTATTTTCACAAATACACAAAACAGGTATTTTTTTTCTGTTTTGATTCCTGCTGGTTTTATTTGTAATTCCACCACGAATTAAAACGCTCAGATCATAATAAGGTACATGTAGACAATTTAAAGCAATGTCTTCATGTAAAGCATATTAGACAGAAAAAATTGCTATTAGTTTTTATGCCCTGTGTGTCTGTGGACTAAAACAACAACATAAATTTGGTTGAAGTGAATGTAATGCATCATACAGTTCACAAATAAAACAGGAACTGTAGGAGGTCTTTAAGCTATTTAAAGAATTTCATGGACTTTAAAAGCCATTCTCTGTGAATCATGCTGTCTTTACAAACACCCAAATTATTTTTTTAGAGGTTGACAAGCTGAAAAACTCCATATAAACCCAACGTATTAATGTTTCTGTGATATTTTGTAGGAAAGCTAAGAAAAGTTTTCCCTATGCAAATAGCATAGCAGAGAATTATAAACAAAATGAGAATGAGTGTCTTACTGTGATGTAGAGCTCTATGCTATGAGAAAACTGCTGAGAATTCGGGTAAAAACTAAAGCAGCAACTAAACATTCATTTACTTTGAAAATACAGAATTTCTTGTGAGGTAAAAGCACCCAAAACAAATGAGAAAAAGTTGGGTTTTTCACTCAAAGATTACAAAGAAACCAGAGAGTATCAGTCAGTTCCACCGGAAACTAATACTTTGTCATGACCAAAATGAAAAAGCTGCAAGGCTGACTGAAACTCAGCTGTGTCTCACAAATGTTTTCACCAAAAATATTCAGGGCAATGTGATATAAAAGAAGAAAAAAGCAATGTTCTAAAAGAGAAGTTATTGGAAAAAAATGTATTTTTTGTCATACACAATTGTGAAAAAAATGAAATTTTCCACATAATCTCTAAAAAGGAATTTGTAATTTGAAAGCTGTTAGGAGGTTCAAAGTCTATACATTTGGTAACCTAGGTAAGAGCACTACCTAAATGATAGACATATCTTGATGTTTTCTTTGTCAAATTGTATCCTGTGAAGGAAAATTTTGTGAGCAGAATTACCTTTTTAGTACAGCTAACATTGAAGAAGGACGTGGAAAGTATTGGGATGAAGGACAGCAGTGACTTCTTAACTTGGAGCAGGGCTCATGGGCCACAGGAAAGAGAGCAGAGAGAGAAAGGAGATGTCTTCTGTGGAGAGCAGAGGAGTGTACCTAGCAGAGTTTCCAGACACAGAGAAGGGCTATGCTCCTGTCTAGACTTCCAACGGGGTGAGACAACCTGTCATGTACTGCATTCTTATATTTTCTTCCCTTTGTGTTAGCTCACCATTTTACTCTGCTCCTAATTTTCCCACTGACTCAAGAACTATAAGCTGTTCTAGATAAATAGGTGAAAAGTTAAAAAATGCCATGAATCAGTCAAAAAAATCCCTTTCAGAAGTGGAACTCAAGTCTGAAATGTCGAAATATATTCTTCTTCAGCGCTGGAAAAGCCTAAGATACTTATGTAGTTGCTGCCTGCTTTTAAAAGAAATAAATTCTGCCTTGCAAGAGAGGATGGGGAGCATGTACCTGTGCACACTGGACCTCTCTCCCATGTCATGTGGTAGGAGGGCCTGGATAGAATGCATCCCAGCTCTCTCAGTTTCCATCCTCAAGCAACCAATGCACAGCTTGGGTGTAAAGCAGCTGGTGTCCACTTAGTTTGCACCTTACCAGGGACTGTGGTGAGGCTGGGATCTACATACAGCTTGGCACTTACATTACAGACATCAATTCTTACTTCCTCAGTGTTTCTATTTCTGGATTTAAATTGTTTGCATGTAGGATTTCTACTTTTTAATTGATGGCAGTGTGCTTTCATATCAAACAGATGATGAAGATGTTCCAGGAGAGCAGGTGAGTGTGGACTACAGCTGCCCAGGTGCTGGCCCAGGTGCCCTCTGAGAGGAGAGATCAGAGCTGCCCTGTGCTGAACATGACCAGCTGCAGCTGTTTCCAAAAGACCCAGTGCAGGGCATGGCTGGGCCTTGCAGCCAAGGTGGTGGTGACTGAGAAAATGTGTCTAAGGAAAGGCAAAGGACACCACTGACACAGAAGAGAAGGGATGCAACCAGTGAGAAACAGCCGTGTGAATATGAAAGTCAGAGAAGGAGGAGCTGGTGCTCCAGGTTCCACAGCAGATATCCCCATTGCAGCCCTTGGACAGGGTCATTCCAGACAAGATTGGCTTTCCTTGAAGGAGCTCAAGGAAATCCATGGGGAGGTCATGCTGGAGAGGAGGAAAGGTATAGAAGGAAGAAGGAACAGAGAGATCAGCAACCATTACGTGCTGACCACAGAGCCTCCTGCCCCCATCCTCCTTGCGCTGCTGGGGCAGATACAGGAATGAAAGAGCCTGAGAGAAGCAGGAGGAGAGACATTAATACTTTTCTTCATTTCTCACTATCTTCATCTGATTTAATTGAAGATAAATTAATGCTAATTTTCCTTACATAAAGTCAGCTTCACTCACAGTAGCAATTGGCAAGTGCTTCTTCGTGACCTGTCATGGGTCTGTCTTGACCCATGAGCTTTCTTTTTCTCATTTTGTCTTGCCATGGAAAGGGAGTGAGAGCAGCTCAGTGAGATTTGGCCTGTTAGCCAAGGCTAACCATCACGAATTGGAAAAACTAAATGAGGAAATTGAAGCTAAGATTCAGAATGAGAGAGAAATAGTATCTAAACAATCAGAGACAAGTTCAAGACAGAATTTCCCACAGAAACGCAGGATTTTCCATTTCCATCCTGACTTACTGAGCAATTGGCAGTCCTGCTACAGAGATCTGCAAATGACTTAGAGGAGAAAGGGAAGGGTCTTCTGCCTTTCCATCAGCAATACCTTCCTGTTCTCCAGGATAAGGTGAGATGGAACAGAGCCTATTCTTTTCCCTGGATACTTTCCAGCTGTGATAATCAGTTTTTGTTTCCATTCAACACCTTAATATGGCAAAATTACTGTAAAAGTTTTGCTGTATCTGGTGGCAGAGAAACATATAAACATCCAAATGCAAATTGAATATTCCTGATCTTACTTAGATTAACCTCTATTCTCCACTACTAGTTTTTGATAATGTTACACACAAAAGTTTCCAGTTCACAAAAACACAAAAAGAGTCAAAATTATGACCCTGAAAAGTTTCACCCTTCACATTCTGTCACAATAAAAAACAATGCCATAACAAAGCTGGAAAGGTCTAGAATATAAATGTTTTAACTCATATATACTTAGAGTTTAAACAGAACAGTAAGAAAGATAAAATCAGATTATATAATATCCTTGATAATAAGGATTTTTTAAACCTTTACCTTTTAATTTGGCAATCTATGCAGTGTTGTAAAGTGTAAAAATGGAGTGTCATTAAAAGTGTCTGGATTAGGCTAACCTATAGAGTGGAGTGTGATGGAAGAGAGCAGATATATGCAATAAATAGAGGAAAAAGCCTCAGGCACAGAGCAAAGTTGTATAAAGAGAAAACTGGGCATGCACAGAAGTGCACATACACAATACAATATTCCTATATCTGTGTTTACTCTCAAGAGGTATTCTTCTGAAAAATAAATTAGAGCAGTAGGTGAAAAGCCTACAAGGGAACTAGATAGATGAACAGCACTGCAGAATTCTGTCCCCTGTACAAAGGGAAAGTATATATCATAGTTACTGTCACAATTGACTGTTTTAAAGAATTGAGAGCAAGTGCAACTGCTGGGCTTAAAAAAGAGTAATAACAACTGTCTTAGTGACACTGCAGCTTGTAAGCTGCTGTGACGTTAGGTTGGTGGACAGAAAAAGAGCTAGCATATCATCCATAAATCATTGAGCCTAAGTAGAGATACAGTTCCTTGGCTTTTCAACCATCCAGGAAATCAACCTGGATTTTCAGTAGTACAAATGAGCAATATTGCACAAGGGCAGCCACAGAATCCCAAGTTTGTACAAGACAGATTGATAGTGTCTTCAACTTCAAAATGCCAGTTTGTACTTAAATTAAGAAACTCATAATGTGCCTTTTAAATATCAGTTCCATTGCATATGTTATGTTAAATAATATGTTAGGTTAAATAATTTTCCCACATTTTGGATTTATACATTCATCAGGTTACCTTTTTCTATAATGTCACTGAACATGCTAGTAGAGGAGACTAGGATACGGTTGTATATTCATCTTGGTCTTGCATACAGGCCCTCAGTAAATATGGAAAAAAATAATTAGGAGGGTACAAACTCAAAAGATGTGCAGAACTTGTGAGACTACAGGACCTTTCAACATGTGTTTAAAGGTTTCATTTAACAGATATAAATTTTAAATAAGCAGATGCTCTCCAACAGCCAGTACACTAAAGATATTGCACTAATGTGTATAAATCAGTAGGAAATGCAAATATATTCAAAAACATACACAAAACAAGTCAGAAAAATGTAATTCTATTTTTTAAAGGCTCTTTTTCAAATCTAGAGCTTGGAAAAATTGTGTTCTCTCCAGCTCCCTGTAAACAAAGTATCATTCAGTGCAACCCTCAAAACCTCACAAGTATTTTTTATTTCCCAATATAGTCTTGTACCTCAACTGTCAAAGGCAAGAATAAATCACTGTTTAAAGTCTTACCTCTCTAACATTCCTGGTTTAGACTGAAATAGGTATGCTGAGTTGATCTTTTGAGAATTGAAGGAATCCTTCACCTCAAGTTTTATTTTGGCATAATGCAATGAGGTTACAGAACAGAAGTTTCTTTACCTTTGTATATCCTGCTTTCAGTTAGATATCAGGTAGATATCTGAGCTGCACAGTAGCTGATGAATGGATTATGCAATCCTTCTTCCACTTGTACTGAAACATGTAAATAAACCTAAGTTTTGTGAATGTTGCAAAGTGCTCATCTTATTCCATGTGTTATACTTTAAGAGGCTTTCCTGCAAACTCTTTTTCTCTAGCCCTGATACAAAATATAATTTTACCAGAACTTCAGGTTCTTAATTTGTGAAGAACTGGACAATTGAGTCCACATGTTACATGCCCTGAAGTGGAAAATAGTGAATAAAAGCAAAACTTTTTGCTTTTAAATTCTATCTTTTAAAAAATTAAATCAAGGCAAAATAAAATTAAGCTAAAGCAAACTGAAATTTTTTTGTTTGATTTCTGTACTGATTTCCACTCATCTTTCCCTGATACTCATATGTTATTTCCCTATTTTCTCTTTTCTAAAAGGAGGTACTTTGAAAACTATGATGCTTAAATTGTAAATAATTGACTGTATCTTAAGCCATAGGTACAGTAAAAGACTGGGAAAAACAGTTCCTTAGCTAAACCTAATTCAAACTTTGCTTCATTAACAGCCCACAAGCATTCAACTTACTGTCCTTGCACCTGATGTACCATAAGATGATATACTATCATATTCCTGGATAATTAACACAGAAATTTATAGATGTTTCCTAAAAAACATGCAACATTGCATTGTATTATGTACAAACATTGTAAAAAAATTGGCAGAGATGTTCTGGTTGTTCTACAAGCTGTTTTTCTCTGATAATAGTTACACAATTCTAAACATGCTCTTGGTGGTTTGGTTTGCTTCATTTCATGAACCTGTATAAACTACAGTACCCAAAGGTCCTCTTGTTATAGCGTGCGATTTATCTGTTGCAGTTCCACCAAGATTTCTTCTGCGCAGGCAAGACATATAACATGGGTAGGATGAAGTGAATGGGCCACAAGAGAAAAGTTTAGAGAACTGATAGAGTTCCCAAGTGCCAGGAAAAGGTAAGAAGCTGCTGGCGAGGTGCTTAGAGTGGGAGTTACTCTAGTTGTTGGGGAAAAAAAGTATTTCCTCTGTTTAAAAATAAATAAAATGCTACAGCATTCAAACAAGCTTCGATATCAGCTCAGCAAATAGTATTCAAAGATTGGTTTACAGAGGTTCAGATGTTACCACAAAGAGAAAAATTGAGACACACATACACACATAAAATATGTTGTATCTCTATATTCTACCCAAAACCTCCAAAAGGCCAGTCTATGTTAAATAAAACAAGATAGGGACCGGAAGTCAACCATCATCATTCATTGTTTAGCTCTTCCAGGTATAAATGTGTTCCTGCAGTTTTGCAAACATGTATCTCTTTCCTTACTGTAACTCCTTTTATGTCCCAACTTATCGCATATGCAAACACATGAACTGCAACTCATTCTTCCACAGAAGTAGTTGGGGTCAAAATAGTTCAATAGTTACCTTTATCAATCAGCTATCAGGTTGTGACTGCTTAATAACTGATAATAAACCTTTTACAGATCGACTAATTTTTCATTTTCTTCTTTATCTAAATGAGAGAATATAGATGAGAGTTAGCTGTGATCATCTTAAAATTGTATTATAGACTTTATATTGCCTGTCATATACAAAGGGCAATTCCCTCAAACTCATAACTTACCTGAAAAACAAATATCAACATCATCATTTCAGGACTCTTTTGTATATTTGTTTCATGAGGACATGATTCGTACATTTTCCTTATATTTGTTGGGTTTTTTCCTCCTCTTTTCAAGGCTGAGGATGAATAACACGAATTGAATATATTGAATTTTTTAGGCTCATCCTTCTTTTAGAGACACAGTCAAAAAATAAAACTCCTGTCTCACTGACACATAAAACAACTACATGACCTCAGTGAGAAAATGTTTGAATAATTTATCATTTTTAAACTAAAATGACAAGTATTGTACATATGTACATATGTGCATCATCAAAGAGCACTCTTTTTAAATTGCCTTCTGATTATTTATACAAGTTCAGGAAAAATGAGTATGTACTATTTGTAAATTATTAATTTTATTTAAAAAGTAAATTAACCAAATGAACACTTACTATATCACATAACTATTATATAAAATTTTCCCTCCTCCAATAATGAACTGAGCATTCTATTTTATGGGCAAGACATACGA
>VZTT01066078.1:4181-18447 GCA_013400855.1 Buphagus erythrorhynchus
TGCTCATTAGAAGGTCTTGTTTCTATAAATCTTAATCTGGAAATTCTGTTAGGTTACAATTGGACTGTTTCTAAGAACTCACCCTGCCTCCCAAAAAGTTGTCATGGGTTCTTTTATTAAAGCTCAAAAAATTATTCTTAGACTAACAGAGGTGGGGAGTAAGGCAGGAGTGTTTACAGAGCTCACTTCTAAATTGACTGTGATAAGTGGCAATGCAATGTATTATGATTAGAGGTTTCTGGGAGACTCTTTAAGAAGGTTAACTGCAAGGCAGCTCTCAAAAGAAAGCATTTATCTTAGTGGACATCCTTCAGTGTTTTATACTACTGAGATTTTTTTGTGGGTGGTTAGAACCATTTTTTTGTGTTTTATTAGCTGTATCTTGAATACCTCCTACTAGCTGAATGACAGTTTAGGGTTATTAAATCTGTTCTTAGTACATTTTTTTATCCTTAGTTAATCTTGACTAAATATATGCTAGTGAGCAACCCTTTTTTTCTCAGTTGTTGCCCGTATTTGTTAAAGAAATTATTCCATTTGACATTTGTTTAGGCTGAAGTTTGATAAAATACTGTATACAATATACTTTTTTAGTTTGGCATTCAACAGAGACTTTCATGGATTTATTTCTTCTTGCATTATCTTATCTTCCCTTCTAGTATGCTAAGACTTCCTTTTCATATTAAGTAATTTTTTCACTCCAGGACAGATGCTTTCACAACTGCAAACTCTGTGTGTATGTATTGCTAGAGATCCATAAGATTGCATTTTTCAGGTGTTACGTAGCATTAATAATTGAGTTACTTTGCTATCATCTGCTTTCTCTAATCCTATGTAAGGTTGTTTTTTTTTAAATTCAGATTTTTCTTTGACACTACTTCCAGTGACTTTACTGAAAGATTTATATTATTTTATACTTTCTGTTTGTTTAAAAGCTATCTCTATTATCAGATTAATAATTGATCATTCCTCCAAGGAAAGGAATCCTTGTATATGACTATCACTGAGGAATGGCCCTTATCAATACACCTTGGCTAGATATTAGGAGGAAAAAAATTGCTGCTTTCTTCTGCAATTTATGGACATTGCTTCATGTTCTGTATGCCATGAATATAGAATAAAGAAGTTCTATTTCAATTTGACATAGCATTTTATGTTCTTGTTATCATGTTGTCACTCATAGACTCTTTTCTCATTTCTGACATTTTCTCATCAGTCATTTCTCTGCCTTTTCCCACATTTTCCAGAGAATACTGGATTCAGTATTGCAGCTGAGACCTTTTGTGTAGATGAAAAGACTCACTTCTGCCTTGCAATCTGTTTTTGTTTTTACTTCTTAATATGGTACTTGCCTTACTCACCACAGATCATCAATATGGAGTTTCTCCTTACTTTTCTAGACAGCATCCTTGATTTGTAAAGACCAATTTTATTCCTGTGTTCATGGCACATGAAAATCCTCCCAATCTGAAGCCTTGTTGAAATGTAACAAGTAGATTTTGTAGTCCATCATTTGTTAGTTAATGCAAACATTATACAAACTGGAATTTTGGATAGGACACAACTTGTGTAAATTAATGAATTCCTGGCCATCAGAGTGGGATGGCTGCAGTCAGGGGAGGAGAAATTTCATTTCATAAGTTCTGCTTTTCCAGGGAAAAGTTTTCCCTCCTTTCTTTGCAATAAGCAGCATATTATAGTGGAAGATAGATAAGTTAGGAGTCCTAGAAATTACTTTATGCAAATGAAAGAAAAATGTACAGAATAATTACCAATTTGGAGCATGTGCTGTTAGGTTTAATATGTATTTTTTAATTTGAGAATTTACTTTTACTGTGAAAAGTTAGAGTGATTCTTTTTTTGTGTTAAAAATACTACCATGTTATTTGTATAACAGATTAGTTTGCCAAAAAAAGAGAGGAAAAACTACTAATAACAAAAGGGATTACTCTTTATAAATATTACTGTTAAAGAATGTCATTTAATCCGCTGATCTAATAAATTATTTTAAAATGTATTTTATTGGTATAATTTATTAAACAATAAGGAGACATTTTGGCTGCAAATAGTGATAACATCTCTGTAGAACTGTATTTGGATAGTAATTTTTTTTCCTGACACAGTAGATAATTAGGAATTATAAATTATGCTTACACTCTTAGGCACGTTAGTTGAGAGTGTATCAGGCTGTATGTTGTTCTTGGTGCCAATTCAGGTCTTGATTTTCAAAAATTCGTGCATTAAAACTGATGAGTTACATTTTCTAGCAGCAAAGTAGAAGTGTATGATTTACCTGAGAGATTTAGGTAAAAACCTTGCCACCAGTTTACATTTTTGAATGAAGTTACTTCATGTTTATAGGTGAGAAAATCATTATTGTCAGCCACTTTGCTGGCACCTTAACCTTGTTCCTAGTGGCCAGATTGCTGCAAAAACATGATGTTAATTTTTTAGCAAGGCCATGGATAGATAAAATAAATTGTTTCTGTCCATGAGGTTTTGTTCTTCCATAGGAAACTTGAAGTATGAGGACAGGCTAGCACAACAACTTTCACAGAATAGGGTAAACTAGTGTGCAATATGTAATAAATAGGATATGATAATGTAGAGATCCTGATCAGTCCTGAGAGGCAGCTTCATAAATGCTTGGATCTCTTCACTTCCAATGCCTCACAAGTGTGGGCAAGCTCTTTTTCAACCTCAGTCTTGCAGAGGTGGGGGCTGGATCCTGAGCCATGCAGGAGTAGAGGAGGTCATGGCTTTCCTCATGTGCCCTGTCAAAACCTGCATCTTTATTTTGTATTCTAAAAAATAATAATAAAATCTGCTGGGCTTCTCTATCTTCCCTCTGTACAGAAGTAGTTAATTAACAAGAATTAAAGCAACCCACATATCACTTGGTAGAATACACAGCCCAGCTGTGCCAGCCTCTTGTTAACCCGGCTGCCTGGTTAAATGCCACTTATATGTGAGGTTATTGCTGTTCAGATAATCCATGTTTATTAACATGGATAATTTTCTGACACATCCAGGAATATGTGTGTGCAGACAGGTGCTGTGCCTACACTGGGCAGGCTTTGTGAGCCAGTCCCAGTCTGGAAGCCATCAGCACATTGTGTGGCACAATGCCTGAGTTAAAACACCTTGTCTCTCAGATAACTGAGGCTTTGCAGCTTCTGAACAGAGGCTGACTCACATTTGGGTGGCTCCAAGAGTGCTGGCAGTGTGAGTTTGCATTTGATGTGTTCACATGGCTGGGGAAGCACTTCCACAGAAATCCTCACCCCTCGTATCGTGCAGTTGTCTCTCCACATTCATAGGTTTAAGCCCTCCAGCTCCACTTCAATTAACTATAAAGATAAGATTTAAAAAATATGTTGGCAATAATTTTGGGGGGGGGGGCAGTTAAAACATATTTTTGCTGTGGGTTTGATTCAAACCTTGGAGTGTCTCAGTGGACCACTTGTGGTGCCATTTGACAGCAGCTATTTCACATGGCTATGAAGCATCACTTCCTGGAAGTGCTTGGTACGAGTCATTATTTCCTGGAATAAAGTGGTTGGTTACATATTTTCCCAAGCATTTTCCCAAGATAGGAAAATCCCCATCAGCTGAGAAAATACATGCTAAGGTCTGCAAAATGTTGTGGGTTTGGGGCTGCAGAATCCAGAGTGCAGATTTTTCAAAGCTTGTTTGATTGGCTTTCCTCTCCCATGAAACATTTCACCTCATCTGTTACTTTAAAGTGGAGTGGAGAACGTTGCACTGCTGAGCAGTTAAGATCACAAGAATGTGTGATCATTTTGGCTGGCAATGCAAAAAATATGGATGTGGCTGAATCCTATTATCAGATGTTGAAATTATACCAAATAATTCACTGGTTCTGACTCTTCTTCCTCGCTAGTCAGGATTTTGTCTTTACTGCCACTTTAGAGGCAGTGACATGATCTAAACTTCAGAGAAGTAAAATTTCAGTATAGCTTCATGTCGTTTTCAACATTTAATTTAAACCTTTTATTCCATTTTTGGCTTTTTACAGCTGTAATATGTGTTAAATAACTATATATCATTCAAAACCTCATGGTTGACAAGTATTTACTGTGGAATTTGCTATTAGAGAGCAGACATACTATACTGGGGCTGGCTGGCATGGAGTTAACCTATACAGCTTAAGAATGAACCTAAATATATTCTGAAACCTTGGAAATTCTGAGATGTAGATTTCTTTAACATGCTTACAATGAAAATAGGTAGTTTTGTGATGATAGTATTAATGTTTATCTTCGGATATTATAACTGGAACATTGTTACACTTTAACTAACTCTTCTCTGCAATTTAATGACAGTGTGCTCTCAGAAAACTGCAGAGGAGTGAACCTTATTTAATTTGGAAGAACATATTTTATGCCTATATGCAATATGCTGTTTCTTTTTCTTTGGCTTTAAAGTCACAGAATACCTTTATTTCTGCCAGAGAAGTTGTGCTATCATGCCTGACATCTGTGAGGGTGGTGAGACCCTGGCACAGGGTGCTCAGAGAAGCTGTGGCTGCTCCATCCCAGGAAATGTCCAAGGCCAGGCTGGATGGGGCTTGGAGCAGCCTGGGACAGTGGAAGGTGTCCCTGTCCATGGTGGGGTGGCACTGGATGGCTTTAAGGTCCCTCCCAATCCAAACCATTCCATGTTTTTATGATAAATTGCTTGCTTTCTGCAAGTTCAGAGGAAATTAATAGAGTAGGAAATCACCTATCTTCTATTTTGGTGCATTAAAAATTTAATATTTAAATGAAAATATTATGGAATAGGTACTTGAGCACAACATGTAAACAAACTGGAAGATTTTACAAATTACTACACAGCAATTTTTATGCATTATTGTGAAGTTTATAGAAAAACAATATACCTATATTTCATTTCAAATTAGCATTATGGATATGCAACCCCTCTGATATATATTTTTTGTTTAATATAGGTTATTTTAAAATAATTCATAGCTATAATTTAAATTAAGACTGTTGGAGTCTTATGACATTCTCTTTTAAACATCATTTAACTGAGATTTGAATGAACAAGACAGAATAATAAATGAGACTATTAAAGTGTATGAATAAAATGCAACTGTTTATCTAAAATTGATCCATGTCGCATAACTTCGACTAAAATAAATGGGTTGTTTTTCTTTAACTCCATCAGAAATATTGTCCTATAAATATTTATATTAATACATTAGGAACTTTGAAATAAAAGTGAACTAACTTTCTTGACATTTCTGCTGGCAAGCAAAGGACTGTGAGAATTCCAAACTTTTAGCTCACCTTGACTGTATGAAGTTCAAAATCTGTATTCTTACATTTATTAGCAGTTGGAGCCTAAGGTTAATTTATGATTCATTTATCCATGTTTATTTTTTAATGATTGATCTTATACAGTTCTGGGAAAAGGCACAGGCCATAACATATTCTTTTCTAAAATAATTAGGTATTATGTGCCCTTTCTTGGCTGATAAGTCATAGTCTGTCATTGAACATGTTGCAGAAGGTGAATATATTTCTTTTATATATGTAATTAAAGGACAGATTATGTCCTTGCCAGAGCATGAGCTTTTTAGGGTATAAGATACTGCAAGATCTGTGCTTTCAACTGCATGTTGTAAAAAATTGCCTTTGTCTTATGTCCTCACAAACTATTTGTGATGTGCCCCTGCAAGTGTCTATGTTTTCCTGTATATCTCTGAGTGTTGTAAGATTCTGTTTGCTCTCTAAGATTGAGGGGTCAAGATTGCAAAGGAAATGATTTCTCATGAACAATCAGATTAAAAAACTTGTATTTTACTTTTAGGAATATATTTTTGTGTTGACAAAGCGAATAATAATAAATCCATAGGAAAACATGTAAGTAAATATGAGGAAGATATCCAGAGATTCCTGCACTGAGGAGCCTAGGGTACCAAGTTAACAGGATAATGTAAAAATTGATTTTATCTATATCACTTTGCTTTCTATTATTCAACCTCTATGATCTGCATAAGTCAAAAGAGATTTGTGTAAGGTATTCTAGAATTCAGGAAAGTGAATTAAAAAAAATCAAAGATTTTTAAAAGCAGAACTATTGTTAGATATCATATTGTAGTGATAGACTGAGATAAATGGTTGATGAACCAAATAATGAAAAGTCTATAAAGAGAAATCTTTGGCTAATTAGTTTATTTAATGATTTGGTTAGACCTGACAATGTTTGCTATTTAGAGTGTTCAGAAGGTAGGTGATTGAAAGAAGTATCTCACAGAGTGTGGTATAGTAGTATATATTCTGTTTTAATGAGGATGTAACAATTGTAATTTTATTTTCTTTTCTCAGACAGGAAGCTCTGCTTGCTGCAATTAGTGAAAAAGATGCAAATATTGCCTTGCTTGAGCTGTCTGCTTCAAAGAAAAAGAAGACTCAAGATGAAGTAATGGCTCTTAAACGAGAGAAGGACAGATTAGTACATCAGTTAAAACAGCAGGTGGGGAGACATTACTTTTCATACTTCCTTGGCAACAGAAAACTGGCAATATTTTCATTTGTACTGTTTTATGCTGATGTCCTTTTGGAAGTGTTCAAGGCAGGTCTGACACATGACAGCAGTTGCACAGGGTAGGATGTGTTCCATTTAACCATTGCTTCTCTGGAGTTGTTAAGAATTGGCTGCACATTTGCTTGGCTCATATTATATGCAGCCAATACATTTTGTTTTCCCTCTTTGTACAGTTTCCAACCTTCTTAATTCTGTGTGAGAGGACAGCAGATGCTCTTTGCATAAAGCAAGATCTGTCCCTTCTGTTGACTCCCTTTAACCTCCTCTTGTTCAGTTATTTGCTTATCTGTTGTAAAATTATTGTGTTTTCAGACGACTTCAGGCTTTCTGAGAGGTTATCTAGGAATTGTGGTTATCCTTAAAATTAATTTTCAAATGGGTAAAAATCACTGTGTCTTCAATACTTTCAAGTCATTTGAGGTTAAATAAGAGCCACATAGTTAAAAAACCTCTACAAACAGTTATTATCACACATGTTCTGGCCATGATGCAGTTGTGTCTCAGGTCAGTCAGCTGCCCAGGAGACATTTCACCAAAATTTATATGATAAATAGGCAGATATGCTTCATGCTTTTTATTAGTTCATCCCACTCTGCTGCAGCAGAGCAGGTGATGTTGGGTTCCAAATAGTTTTAGGGATTTTTGTTTAGCTTTGGAAAAGAAGGGTTACTTATTTTCTTTTTTAGCTATCTTCCTTTTTTACCTACATCTTAGGTTACTTAAGAGTAAATGAATACACCCCTTTTCCATGTTCCATGATACCTATCATGGATATTTTAAAAATGTTCATCAGAGAACTGGGCAACAGTTTTGTTGTTGTGCTTGTTTTGTTTTGGCGTTCTACCTTTAAGCTATTGCTGGAAAGTGTTCAAAACATTGATAACTTTCTTCAGACAGAGAGTAAGAACAGCAGAAGAGGATCACTAGAGAAGCATTGTGTTGGATAACTTCAGTTAGAATTGTAACCAAATACTTCAAATACCTCCATTATTTATAGCGATAAAGATCTTCAGTAAAGCTATTTAACTAGATTAAATTGATGCCAAAATAATCTCCCTGTTATCTCAGACACCACAAAAAAAGAGTCACCAGGAACAGGAATGTGGTTTAACTAGGTCACCCCTTTATTACACTTCAGAATTATCTGATAGCAGAGGTTGTAGACTTCACTCATACTTCTTTAATCCCTTTGAGGAGAGCCACTGTCAGCCCCAAAGGTTTCTGGTGTGCAGCCCCCCAAAGGCTTGCTCTGAGTGTGCTGGGCAGGGGGCAGTGGCAGAGTGCCCTGTGTGACCCACCCCAGCTCCTCCATTTCCTGCAGACATGCTGGCCCTCGAGCTGCTGCTGATGCACAGGGACCTCAGTGAATGATCAGCTGCAGCATCACTTGTTTTCTTCTGCTCTTATTTGTCCCATCCTCCATTTCCACAGCTGTTACACTGCTGAAAGAGAGAATTCAAAAAAACCCCAACTTCTCCAGCCTAATGTGATCATCAAAGGAGAAATATTTATAAGTATTAGAAGATGAATCACTAGATAATGCTACATATTAACATAAAGCCCTAAATTCATCCCTGTTCTATACTGTAAGAGGAATTTTTGCTTTGAGAGGCAAAATAACATGTTGGTCCATGATAAAAAAATCTGTATTCCTCTCATATATATCCACATTTTCTGGCCTTTGTGAATGTCAAACACATTATAAACTCCTATTAGGACATTGATTTTAAAGTAATTTGTCACAATTTTTCACACTACAAAAGAATATGAGGCATCTTAGAGAAAAGAAATATCCTGCCTTTGTCAGAAAATGAGAATATTTATGATTTATTTTAATGAAGCTACAGATAGGCATATTGCATTTTAAAGATTAAAATGTTATTTGTATGAATGAGTTGAGCCATCTTTTTATGGATTGTGACTGTGTGAGTTTAAGTAAAAGTTCTGTTATTTTTAAGCTAGAAGAAGAGAATTGTTTTTATGTCAAAACCTAAATAACCTAGAAAAATTATTTGTATCACAGTATTTAATTGTAACGATTTAAATACAATTTAGCAGTTGCAATCTGTCAGTTAAATATTTATTGTTTAGTGCTTAAATAATTGGGAAGCATAGTAATACACTCCCAGCAAAACAAAACCATTGGAATTGCTGGGATTCATACACCAAATGCTGTATTTTGAGAGCTGTAGAACTGTGTAGTAAGCTTTAAAAAAACCTCTCAGAAATACAGTATTAAACAAAATTACCATGTGGGCTTGGCTGAGTGATTATGTAATGTGTATAATCAGCCTGGCCAAGATTCCTTTTGAGAATTCTGAGAAGGTATTTTTAGATAAATTTGTACAGTGATGCAATCCTTCATGAAATAATTAGCTAAAAAGTCCATTTTTAGAACATCTCAAGAGATTTTGGTAAGAGCAGAGGACACTGCTATATTACTGATTCATCCTGAACTTGGATACTGCGAGAAAATTTTCTGGTTGTCTCTTTTCACTTCTAGGATATACTGCCAAAAATGTAAGTGCAGCTGGCCAAAATGCAAGGTCTTCTAACTCCTTGAGAGCATTTTATTTTTCTTCTCAAAACATGAAATTAGAAACCTTTCCAGTGCTTTCAGGACTGCAGGTGTACAGAATGCTCTGGCCAGAGGCAAAGCTGGTGTTTGGCAGAGTTCTCAGTTTTTTAGTTCGCTGCTTTATATTTCATCACATCAACATATTGCTAATGCAACAAAAAGGGTGAGAAACAATCAAAGAATTTTAAAAAATGTGTGTAATCACACTTCCTCAGCAAACTAACAACTAGCAATATTTTCTCCAGCATGCAATACATAGAATTATTTCTTACTAATTACCCTGTAAATACTTTAGAAAGCACTTTCAGCAGCAAATTAATAAAGTGGAATTGTAGGCAGCGTGTTGCAGTCCATATACTGTTCTAGTTAAGTACTTCAGAAACCTTGCTGCTGTGCTATTATGGTGGTGACATCAAGCTTTCAAGAATAACAAAATACCCCAAACTGCATTTTCCCTGATACATTAATTCAGCTTTATTGCACTGTGTATTTTATAATATTGAAAGTGTTTATATTACTGTATGAGAAAAAGAATATGATTAGAAGTTGTTGCGAGTGTGATTATTCTAGCAGCCCAAAACATTGTTCTGAAGCACTGTGAATTAATTAATTGCATTTAAGCTCTCTGTATGTTCAACAAGTGTGGGAGCAAAGAAGCCATGAATGGTTCCATAGAGTGCAGACATTGTCATCTGTAGCACTGGTGAACAGCAGCAGCTCTAGTGCTGGCTCCTAATCACGGTTGCTTCGGTTTCTGATGCTATACTAAATTAATCTTTCTGATTGCCTTGAATTTCACAGGTGTGACTATTATAGGACCACATAATTTTATTATTTGTCTTGTTGTTGTTATGGTTGTTGTTGTTATTGTGTTGCTGCTGTGTTGTTTACACTTATCTGCTTCAGAAAGACATTTAGTGTGCAGTTGAATCCAAGTATTACTATACAGTGAGTAGAATCCATGTTAAGAAGCCATTCACATGGGTACTGCTGACAGAATTGACCACTCTGCTTCTTTTTTACCTCTTCATTTTATGCTGTTTACTATTACTCATAATACTGGTCTTGTTCAAGCTGTTAGCACCTAATTTCGAACAAAAGAGAAGTCTGAGACCCTTAAGTTTTAGTTTTATTTTTGCTGAACTTATGCTACACAGTGTAAGTATGCACTTAGCTTTGTTTATTTTGGACAGGTAAGAATAGATATCCTATAACTTCATAATCAGCCTGGTTATTTTTTCCTTAAAAGTTCTCTGAAAATGTAGTAAAATTACTTTTACTCTCTGATTTTAAATGTGTTCAGATCTCATTTATGTCAATAAAAGACATTCAGTGGCCTTACTATCTTAAAAATCTTTTTAGTTTATACTTTCCTATTAATTAGAAATATCCTAAAGTAATATTTCTGCATGTCTTAACATTGGGGTTTATTCTCCTAATTTTTAACCTGATTTTTGAATCTGTATTTTTGAACATGGGTCATGGCAGTCATGGCAATTGAATTGCCTCTCAATTTTGCCCAGTGCAGATTCCTGTGGGGGTGAAAATGCAGAGTGCCACTTTTCCCTGTAGCTTAACAAAGGAGGGGCACGAGTAGGAAAGGCAGTGTGTGATTGTAGCTTTGTCTGAGCAACTTAGTTGATTCAAAAGACATTCTGTGTTGGAAAAATACTCAAAATGTTGGCAGGGCTCTCATAACACTTTTCACATATTCTCAGTAAGATTTGACAATTTGTGTTGTAAAATTTGATGGACTCGGGTCATAGCTGGGTATGGCATCACTTTTTCCTCCTTGTGCTCTCAGGAATCCAAAGTCTTTTGCCTGGTATTTTTACAGAAACCTTTTCCAATGAGTGGGGCTGCTTTTGCCTGTAGCAGTCTGCCCCTGAAAGCACCACAGGCTTGGTACATAAGCCCTTTCCTGCTCTAAAATCTGCTTCTGTTTGTTCTCTGTTCAGAGTTTTTTGATTCTTGAAGGATCTGTGTCACAACTTAAGCCTGGTCATGGTTCAAGGCAGCCTTTTTTCACTGGTGATAATCTGGTTTTTCCTAGAACTTTGTTCAGAAAAATGGTTTAGCTTTACTGAGACTGAAAATCTCAAATGGAAAAAGTAGGTAATGCAGATATAAAATAATGTATATATTAATACTGGAACTTTTGTAATTCTGGATCTGGCTTACTTGGTAGGTGAAAATGATTACATACCCCATGATAATAAGACTAAATATAGTTTAACACTTGATCTCAAATGCAATGCTAAGTAGACAGCTATTAAAAAAATACTGTGAAAACTGGGTGTCAGATATTTCTGATGCTGTAATTGTGGATAAAGCTGGTAATTCTTACAATCCAGCATCAAAAAGAAATTAGTAACATATAAGGTGTCTTTATTAAGCATATCAAGACAGTGGTGTGATGTTATCTCCATTTCAGTCCATATTTCAATATACACCCCATGTATTGAAATGTATGTTTTATTTAGCAATTTTTGTTGCATACAATGGAAGAAATATAGTAATTTCAACTTAAGCTATATTTTGTATATGATACAAATGGGAGTTTGATATTGAAATTGTAAAAATTACAGCTGAAGCTCACTAGTCAGACATTAAAGTTGGTGAAAAACGACCAGTGCTGCTAACAAGAGATTTGCAGATATTCTAAGGTCTTATTTAGCTGCTGAAGTTTCTGATTCATGTCTGGTTTTAAATAATTATTATGGGGAAGTATCTTTTTAATGAGTCATTTCCTGTTGTAAAAAGGAAAAAAGAGGACCTTCCTTCTTCCGTTGCTTGTCTGTTTTTAGTAGGACCTGGCCTGAGATGTCCTCAGGCAGCTACAGTTTCAGAGCTTTAATTATGCTTTTTAACCCACTTCTTTGTGTCTATGTTCTTACATACTTCTATGTAATTACCAAGTTTAGTAGTAGGACTGAGACAAATACCTTTAGCATGACTTGAGCCTATACATTACTGAGTATGCTGTATTATTACAAGATATTTCCTGCGCTCCAAGCCATACTTTTAATTCACAGAGCTTTAAAAGACTTCAAAACCACAAATTCTAAATGCAGGAAAATGCACAAAAAAAGTCAGACGGGCCACGTTCAATTCAACATAGCTTTATTTAATCACAAGTGTCAGAAAAGTTCAAGTTTGGCCTCAGTACTTTAGATAAGTGTCTGCTTGGCACTTGGAAGTGCTGCCTGTGTCCATCTGCCAAGTGTCCAATGTCCCAGCTGGTGTTTGGGAGGCTGTTGTCCTTCAGCTTGTGAACAGGGAGGCTTACTCTGAGCTTTAACTTCTTTCAGGGTAAGTCAGTCACATTTTGTAATCTTGCAAAGCAGCAGGTGTAATGGTTGTTCATAGCAGTTAAATAGTGCTCTAATTAAAAAAGAACTGAAGTGTCTGTAAAGCTTCTATGCTCATGTTCAACACTAAATCACCAGACCTGAGTCTTGGAAAAGATTTACATAGAAGTTACTTTGCACTGCTGCAGAGGAGTCAGAGTAATAATTTGTCCAGCAATTGATTTTGTATTTTCCCTGGGAAGAATGTTGGATTTAATGAAAACTTGGAGAATAGTCAGTACCTTTTCTTAATCCCTATTTTCTGTCCTGTAAGGGCAGACAGGGCCTGAACATCAGCTGCTCTGAGTTACATGTTACAGATGATAAGAATGATAGGATTTAAATGTAAAAACACCACGTTAATTAAATTTAGTGTATAACGAAATATAGATGTGAAAAAGAAAAATATGTATACTTTCTTAGCATGAAAACTTGACTGTGTTCCTTACATCGTATGGAACAGTCTTGTCATTAATGAGGTAAAACTAAAGAGAGTTAAACACAGAGCAGCCAAGCTTTTCTGCAGTAAGCTATCATGCACACTCTGAGCCTGCATGCATCCTGTCTCTCACACTTTCCAAGACAAGTCATACACTATAACAGGAAAAGAAAAACATGCTTATTAGCCCATTTGGAATTTTAACAGGGAAAAATTTGTGTTCTTCAATGGAGGCAGGAAACAAAGCAGCAAAACCCATGTTAAAATGTAGTTAAGAGTAAGAATATAAGAACAGATTACATTACAGGGATGTTATAAAAAGAAAATGCATAATTAAAGCACTCAGTAAAACATAACACTGCTCCATAGTGATGCATTCCAACACCCATAAGGTTATGATTATCATGCTTATTTAGCATTTGGAGTTGCTGCTTAGTTAACATACTGCAATGTTTTTGTTATCTTTCACTTACTGATGAGTGCTTGCAAACTTAAGAGTCCTACCCTCATTTTTTTTCCATTGGAGTTTTCTTGGTGTCTGAAACCTCTCTGCAACAAAGAAGCCTGAATCAAATATTATTGCATATTTATACTCATTGAAGCCAAGAGTGTAATTTATTTTGGAAGTAATTAGCATGATGGTGTTAGTATTGTGTTGTTAAAAGTGGCCTGGATAATTAGCATAAAGTAATAGAATCTCTGGAAGTCTGCTGAAGTCCACTTCTTCCATGCAGCTCTAATACTGGCAAAAGATCCTTCAAAGCAAAAACTGGTTGACAGATCCTCTGGCTTGTGGAAAAACAACACTTCTGTCAAAGCCATACTTGCTGGATGTGTTTTAAAAATTTGTCTCATTTAATTATGTGGATTCAAGAAGAGTGCTACCATTAAAAATGAAGCAGTCTCAGGGTTTGGCTTTCTAGCAATAGCCTTGGAATTTTCTTTTCTTCTACAGCTGGATAGTTGGTGAAACAGTGCCCCAAAGTATATCAAGAAGTTTTAACAAAAGTTTAAACTGAAACATTACAAAGGAATCTCTCCTAACTATCTTTTCTAGATGGCAAATGAATATCACTCTTTGGCTTATTTTCACATCACTTATGCAGGTGTCTGTATAAGCTTGAGTTACTAAAAGCAGATAGAATAATGACAGTGAGGATGAGCATGATTTTTTAGAGGCCCCAAGGTTGAAACTTGAACTTGTTATTTTTGATCTCAGAAAAATAATTAATTATGATAATTAATTAATTAATTATCATGAGACAACAGAAGTAGCATAAAGAAAAACTTGCTGAAGAGGGTTTTAAAAAATAGAAAAGGATT
>VZTT01066079.1:10199-24839 GCA_013400855.1 Buphagus erythrorhynchus
ATGTCCCTGAAATGAAAATGAAGATGGACAGCCTGCCATAAGCATCTCACCAGCAACCTCAATATCACCTCACACTCACCTTTTTCCTGATTTCTGATTTCTCTTTGCCTTCCACCTTCTAACTTCACTTCTGTGAGCACTGTTTCCCTTAAGTCACAGTAGAGATGCAAAGTTAATCTTAAATGAGGATACCTTGAGTGTTTCAGTTTTACAAAGAGCATCCCTTTACACTGGTTGCTGAAAAACAGCACTGAAGGTGCAGAAATTTTTCTAATTCCATATTGTTTTCCTGTCTAGGGGTTGTAACACCCATTCTGAGGGCCAAGTCCATGATCCACAAGGTTCCAAAAGGTTCTTTTTTAAGGGAGGGCATGAGGTTGCTCAACTTCTCATCTACCCTGAAATTCCGCACAGTTGGTAACAAGCACAGTGTGTTACCATCAGTGCTGGATGAATTCCCACACAAAGAAAGAACTACAAGGCTTAATACAAGAACACAATTGTGGCTGGTTCTACTTTTAGAGAGTAGCTTGCTCACACCACCACAGCTCACTTTGCCAATAATGGCTTTTCTGAGCACACCCCACTCCAAGGAGAGGTCGGCTTTCCCAGACAGCTACTGCTGCTCTCTGCTCAGTAGAGAGCTGATGTTACTGAGTACAGAACATCCCTCTCCCAAACTGCTCTAATGAAAGAGGCCTGACCACATCACCCCTCAGTAATGTCAGCTCAGAGCTGTGGGTCTTTCTGGGAGATCAGCACATCTTCTGAACAGTGTTGTTATTTATTCCCAACAGAGCCACTTCCTTTTCATCATGTGTTTTTTAGTTTTAATCTATGGCAGGTCCTTATAAAAAAAGAGTCCAAAACAGCTACTGAATGTGGCTGCGGTCCAGCTGCCCTCATCCCAGATTCCCAGCATGCTGCATCCCTTTTCAGGCAAGCATCTCCAGAGTTCCCATCCCTCTCTCACAACAACAAAACTTGTTTATTGCACTGAGTGGATTTAGATCTGCATAATGTATCACGGGCTGCATATTGACATGTTTACTATCTACCAGATCAACTCAATGGAGGGGTTGTGTGCCACACTGGAAAAAACCTTAGGGCTCTAAAAAAATTCCTAGAAGACACTAAAAGGTTGAATCATGTTAGGAAAAAGGAACTGAAGTTAGGATAAAGCCAATCATCAGGTTTATAAGGAGCCTCTATCCTACATGACTATAATTGCTCAGAAGAGAAGCAGAAGGACACAAGTGAAAACAGAAGGAACAGTCTGAAAATGTGATGCCCATACAGACGATAAACAGGGGAAAGTATAATTGTATAATTTGACCTTAATACCTCTCTTCATTCTTACTCCTAAGAATTATGATTGTTTTAAGGAAGCCATCAGGACTATCATATAGCCCTAAAAAAAAAAAAAAACAACTCTTTGAAGTGTTACTCAGTCATCACTGAACAGAGAGTTACTGCAGCCCATGGCCTGGGCCTAAGCCTTCTTTGTTCCCATAGTTTCAATGGAAAAGCTAGAAAGTCTGAGAAGGAACAGCTTAGCAACCACAATTTCCCTTCGAGCCCATGAAAAGTTTCAGTACAGTTGCACCATTTGCAGACGTAAGGGAAAAAAAAAATTACTACTGAAGTCTCAGGATTCTTTAATTGCACACTCTGCAAAGAAGAAATTAAATGTGGAGTTCACAGAAATCAGTGGTTGGAGAGATTGCTTATGACACTTTACATTAACACAGGATTCCACCACCCACTGAGCTCTTGGTTTTGCCTCCGTAGTGACACTATGAATGAGATATATATTTTAGTGTCTTTAATGTACTTACACAACCTCCCACAAAATTTCTGTACTCTCTAAGCTCACCTATCCTGTATGTGTCACATCAATCACTAGATCTCTACCCAGGGAAGCCAGCTTCTGTGCTACCTCTTGTGATGTCAGAACCAGTAACAAGGAGGGAACGAAATCTACATCACGATTCAAGCTGCTTCCCTACCCACTGAACTATTTCTCTTCACTGAATATGATACATAAATCTCTTTACATTTACCAAGATTTTATGAAGCTGCATCTGTCAGGGTGGGGAAGGGATAGATAAAAGGCACCCCATAACCCAGAAAATGTCAATCATTTTAGATTTTGCTAAGCAAGACCATAATTGAATTTCAACTTCTGTATTTCCAGCACTAGCACAACGCTGCCATCTTTGGCTTTCAAAACATGAAAGGGAATACTCAAACCCAAAAAAACCCCTACTGTTTCCATTTGAATGTAAGTCCTGAGAACATTCTTCATAACATATCTAAGGCTGGGAAGGAGGGCTTGGGTTTTTGTTTTTTTTTTCATTTAATTACAAGTTAAGTTTCAGAAGACAAAGCCAGACCACTACGATCTTCAGAACACTCACGGGACTGGAGATTATATTGCAATGTAGCTTGTAATTTCTGAGAAACATAGTATATTATCATTAATTCACCTCATGCTACTCATCACTCCTATCAACCTTTTACAGAATTATTTTCACCCAGATCTGGAAGGAAAAAGTGGCGTCACAAGAGGCCAATCAAATTTGGTGCAAATACTTTAAAAGGCAACTAGATTCCCCTTCTCCACACACATTCTACTTGTCTCCCACAGCCCTTAGAAAAATACACACATCCTACTTTAATTTTCTCTTCTGCCACTCTACTAACTATATATTCCAAATCCAAGGGCCACTGTGTTACCACGCTGACCAGAACAAAACACTTACAAAAATAACACACAAAAGGGCTACAACCCACATCACAAACTCAAACTGTCGCTGCCTTTTTGCTCTTGCAATTTTCAGCTGTCATTCGCTAAAGATATCTCTGGCATTGCTGCTTTCCATGAACTTCCTCCAACTTCCCCGTAAGTTTAGACAAATAAAATTTCAGAATAAATCACGTTTTTGTCCCTCATCTCGTTTGCTTTCTCTCTGCCAACATTTTACTTTGAATATCAACAGGAACAGCAGCCTAGCAAAAATGGAGCCAACAAAACAAACTGAATCCCTTTAATAACACTGATTGATGCCTTCTCTGCACAGCTCACCAGAGCAAGGAGGTCTAGAATTAGCCCAGCTCACGTGAAAGCATCCTCATGACAAGTCATCCCCAAATTAATCCTCTCTGACCGACTGCTCTGATACACCACATCCCCCAGGGGTTCCTGTGAAGCCACATCCATTACCTCCTGCTGCTGAAATAGCACATCAGTGGCTGGGCTGGCATGGATTCCTGCTCATCCTCCTGGGTGCACAGGGCAGGAATGGAGGGAGGATAACATCCAGCCCAGAACGCCCAGCTACCAAAGCCAGGAAATGATAAACCAAACGTTTAACCCTGATCTGTAGTGCTCAGGTCATGGGCAATGCCTCTAAGATTCTCTGCCAAAGAAGAGCTAACTCGAAGATGAACCTCACCAGCAAATTCCTCACCCTTTAACACCCATAGGTGTCAAACACCGAAAGCCATTGTGTGAACCTCACCGTGACCTGAGCTGAACACTCGAACCTCTGGCAAGCTGCTCCTGGGCATTTCTAGGCAAGGGAAAGCTGTTAGAAACACCAGCTCAATGCAATTCCAGAATAATTCCCTGCAACACTGCAGAGTCACAGCCTGGGCAAGTTCGTGAGAAAATTGTCAAACAACAAAAAAAAACTGCAGAAGAAAGCAGGTAATACCTAAATCACTAAAGATGAGCCCCCTCCTCATGGGAGACAGACTTCAAACCTCTGCACTTTTTCTTATCCCATGCTCTAACTTCCCTGACAGCACCACAAAACGAGCACGTGCCATTCTACACAAAATATGTAACATACAAGTGAGTAGGTGGCACGTTACGATCAATAACTATGTGAGTAAAACTTTTTTTTAATGGTGCTAATAATGTTTTAAACCAACACCGGCAGCTTCAGTCTAATTCCTGCTAAAGCAAAAATGGAAGACTGAAATTACAAGCTGTTTATAACACTGAATTTATGTTTCACAATCTGTGATGACAATAGAGCTTTGCAAAAATTGTCTCTCCTGGGGACTGTTCTTTCCACCTTTAAAAAAAAATTGTTGCGCGCATGATTTTATTTATTTGTTTTTAAAACAGTTGTCTGCACATCCAAGTGACTCAGCAACTGGCTGACAGAAACCTATGGGATATACACTTAGGTAGCTGGGATAAGCAGCCAAATCCTTCCAGAATGAAAATTCATCATGTGGCTGGGCTCAGCAACTCACATTTAGGAAGATTTTACCATGCTCTTAGCTGCCTGCTGGGTTGCCACCCTGCAGTAATCTAGGAAAGCTGTCACTCTTTAAAAGCTTCTGGGGAATTTTTTTAGTATTATTATTTTCCAAAAATGGCTGGCTAATCAGGCCAGATCATTCAGGCTTCATTAGAAGCCAACTGACAAAACAGTATCATAACATACAATTGCATCCATAATGGTCAGCAAAGGATTTAATAGTGAGTCATAGATCCACAGAAAAATTACAAGTCTGATGCAATTACTCTTAACAGTATGCAACACAGGGCCCTACTATGCTGTGCTAACCAGCTCTTAAGCAATCAAACACAGAAATCCCACATTCTCTGGCCTTCCACAGCAATGTTTCTGTTTCAACAAACTGAACTAAGACTTCCATTAGTCCTGTATTTCCACCAAAACAGAAATTTACGATGGTGCTAAAAAAATATAATTATCTAACTGAACAGAAGAAAAAGTTAATGCTATCAAACTTCATTTAACAGAACAGGGAGCTCTCCCACCCCTCCCTTCACATGGCAGCTAAACAGCTTAAAAATCACATAGGTCATGCTGTAACCTGCTTTCTCAAGGCAGTTAAAATATGACCAGCTTGCAATCCCCAAAAAGGGCTTTAAAGGTATTAAATTACATATATGCAGGTGCTGTGGGGCTTTCCAGCCATGAGCTAGCTAGACTGAAAAAAGAACCTTCCTCTCCAAATACAAGGTAAAACACGTGGGCTGGCGCCAGAGACAAGGTAACGTAGTTCAGGCTTTATCAACCAAAAACACTTGCACCAGAACACAATTTAAGGCAAATGTAAACCAAAGTAGCTATACCAGGAGGACTTCTTAGGTGAACTCGCTTTTCTGGTGAATTCTGGATGCTTCTGACTCTCTTTTAGTATCACAAACACAGCCCGAACAAGGGAAGTGTCCTTTGTACCACAAGGGCTGCATTCACACGGTATTTTATTGTCTCAGAGGCATCACAGCACAATAGCCATGGAAAAATAGAACCAAACACCTCTGTGATACCACTCAAGGTGACTGTCTCCTCAAACAAAACATCTTTAATGCACACAGGTGAGAAGCTACCAGATAAACAGGGTTAAGCTGGGAAACCAGAGCTCTTTAGGCACAGTCAACCAGTGGAACTCCAGGAGTTTCATTTCTCTGAAAATACAAGGAAAGCTTGGGTATAGGATTTTCAACGTATCCATGCAGATGTTCTCATCAGCAGTTCACTGAACCTTACTGCAAAACAGTAAACATAAAAAATAAAATAAGCTAAATGAATATAACTTGTTAAAAAGAGAGGAGCCAATAGTGGTTTACTTCCAGCCACCTTCCACACTTACATTCAAGGTGACATTTCAGCCCATACTGTCTATTTCACATTTACATACTGCCCAAGACATTGGATTTCCAACCTCACACACAGTTTTTAGACACTGCCTAGAAGCACTGTGGGTGATGCACGATGCTGCAGTTCTGGTGAGCAGAACAGTTTGGGTATTTAACCAGCCAGGCTCTGCTGAGTTCTATTGCTTGGCAACTGCAATTCCTGTCACCATATCCACTCTGATTAGAGGAGCACTGGAATGGCAGAGCAAGCAGGAGAATTACTATTTACCCTCTGGCAGGTGCTTCTGCAGAGCTTGGGGTACAACAGGTTACCCCAATGCATTTCTAACAAATTCCCCCATGAGAAAGCAGTGGGTCCAACAGGGTGAGACAAATAAACCCATGGCACCTTTCATTCAGCAGCTCCTCATCAGGGATTACCTGCTCCACCCCCCTTCTCAGCTAAAACTGGGGGGATGAGTGTTGCAAGAAGGGTGTTGCAAGACTTTGGGGGGAAGAGGATGCAGGAAATTGCAGGAGATGAGATTAGGACAAACCAAGCAGCAATATCAAACCTGGATTCTGCTCTAGACAGTCCCAGCTTCAGGAACCTCCCCTCACTGGGATCTGCAGCAGCACAGATTTATTCCAGAAGGTAAATCAAGGCAAGACCAAGATGGAGAGCTCAGCCTTCATCACTGTTTTCACCCTTTACCTTGTATATACACCCCTCTGCTACCTAAAGGCATAGATGAAAAACAAACATTTAACCTGACTGTAGCCAGCTCCCTGGTACTATTTCATTATTTGTTCTGGTCATGAAGAAGATAACATAAGAAATTAGAAGAAATTTGAGTCCAAAAAGATGGATAACATCAAGGAGAAAAAAAACAACCGAGTGAAAGTTTTGCTTTGTTTTTATAGTGGATATGTATAGAGGGATGTACACAAAACAAGATTTTAACTCAGGCACACAACTTTAAAGTCATCTTTAAAACTAGCTTGTTGCATTCACCAGGAAAAAGTGGATCTAAACACGCTTTTCTAGGTTTAACCTGAACTGATTCTTGAAATGCACAATTTTTGGAAAGATCACTATCTTAAAAGATCTCATCCTCTCAAAAATCAATTTTCATCTTAGGCAGGGGGGACACAACACACTAAAAGGTTTTAGACTCAAATTTTCTTAACTGCATTAGAACTTAACTGCCATGACCTAGCTGATGGAATTAAAATAAAAATATCCTTCCTAGAGCAACTGTGGAGTGGGCAACTGCTGTCAAAAGGTGATCTAGCACTAGAACATCTGGAACCTCAGCCTGTGAGCAGGTGTTTTCTTCAGCAAAGTATTAACATTTGTTAATGTACTACTTAATATTTAAATTATTATAGAAAATAAATTTATAATTAACCTATGATAAGAAATCCTTCCTTAGAGAACACAGATTAAAAATTAAACAGTGAACTTTATCCTCTGCAACAAATTAAAGGAGGAACTAGACAAAGGGAAGCAGGAGAAACCACATGGATCCTGTAATACACTCCTAAATATATAAACCTAAGCGACATATTCTTTAGTTTCACTGCATTCAGAAACCCTTTTATCATTATAACAATACACTTTACATTCTGCAAGACAGACAGAAAAATATTAGCTGATCTCAATAGCTGCAACCTCTCAAATGGGGGGAACACCCAAAAAAAATAATTCTGAACATCTCCTGATGAGAAGGAAACTGACACACAGGCAGAAGCTGCTCACAAGAATTTAGAATTAGGCTACATGATTGTGTCAAAGCAAACCTCGCTCTGGACCCAGACTGCATTCAAAAAAGTTTTGGTGAGACTGTTTCCTTCAGACACAAGGACACAAGGAAGGTTTCTCCAAGCTCTGAAATCCCACAACTAATTATTCCCACATAATATCCCACATAATATCCCACATGGCAACCACTACTCATCAACAGCAAAACCAGTTGCCAATCTGGGAGGGAGAAGAAGAATCTGATCTCCACTGTGCCACTACAGCCACCCCAAAAAAAGGCAATCTTCTGCCTGTAGTTATGATTTGCCTGCCCAGACAACACGAAGTCCCTTCAGCCAAACAGCTCCTGCCAACACAAGCTGTGCTGGGTGTTCGGATCGCCGGGTAAGAGTACCACAATCCACGTCCAAACACAAAGCTTTAAACCAAGCCAGAGAAAGAAAAACAGAAGGGACAAAAGGCACAGGTAAGAAGGGTTTGGACAGGATCGCCCTCCTCTCCAGCTGCCAGCCTGAAGGTGAAGTGATGCTGGAGCAGAGGTGATGGACAGCCCTCGGCCTCGCCTCGCCCGTCTGACAGCTCCGCCGGCCTCGCTGCGCTGTTGTGAAAGAAAACCACGGTATTTGTGCAAGGCTGGTTGGTTCCATGTTAAGAAAACACATCTGAGCCGACAGTGCTTTGCTTTACCACATGCCAGCTTCACTCAGCTTCAGAGGCAGAAACCAGGACTCGGTCTCCTCATTGCCTCCACAGCTAACCAGCAATTTAGGGCACAGACAAAGTCCTGAGCTCAGAACCACCCCCAGATGTGTGAAAGGGCCACACTGCCTCTAACAGAAAACTTCCTAGTCTGCTTTGGAAAACATGAGTGCTCAAAGAAGGAGGTCCCCAAGTGACAGGAATGACTGTGTTGGGTAACACTATGTAAAGACGTGTACAATGGAACAGATGAAAACAAAGAAATTCAAAGAAAATGACTGGGAAGCAATCTTTGTTTTGGAGTGAATTGATGCACACCCGTCCCAGGAGAGGTGAGAAACAGGAATGGGTCTTCATGGAGACCATTCATTTATTAAAATGTCACAACAAAAAGAGAGTAGCTGTGACTAACAGACCCAGTGAGCTCCAGGCAGCTACACCAATCCAAAGGATGACTGTTTATCAGAAAGGAAAGGCTGGTCAAAAGGAAGTAATGAAGCAGATATCCATCAAAGAACAAAAAGCAGGTCCGAGCACAGAGCCAGAAGCAAGACTGCACCAGAACTCACAAATGAAGTGTAAAACATCAGACTTGGCAATCCTGCTGCCAAGGAATTATTTACCACACGACGATCAATATTACAATACACACAGAGACGAGTATTTTTATCTCAACCTCCATTTGACCCGGTGGGAGCGACAGACACTTTCTCACACTAATTCACATGCTTCAAGGAGAGTCAAGATGGGAAAAAACGAGTTGGAAGCATTTCAGGTTCTGTCTCCTTTCAGCCCATTTTCACTGAATCATACCAAAACTATCTAAGGGAACAGTTCAGACCAAAACTATCTGAGAGAACAGTTCAGAATTGATTTGTGCTACCCAAGACCTGATCAGTAAAGCAAAATATTCAAGGATCACAGGAAGAGGTTTCGTTCATGCATTGAGCCAAATCCTGGTTGTGCTGTCAGCCCTTTCAAGTCTTCGCCCTTCCTTCCCTGCATCAAAAGCATCTCTTAAAAATTCCTCTGAAAAGCCTGGACAAGTGCCTGAACTTCCAAGATCTATTATCTATAGCCTTGAGCAAGAGTGATGGGAAATAAACTTTCTTTGTCAATGGCTACTTTTAAGTTTGAAGGGAAAAAAAAAAGGCAACCACTACTAGAGCTATTATAAATTTGGAAACTGCAGCTCAGAAAATAGGGAAGGAGTGGAAGGCAGTGGAGGGAGGAAGAAGAGGTCTGATTTTCAGAGAATCAACTTGAAAAATCCTTACTTCAGTGAACTGGCAAATAATGTGTTAGACATCTTGCTTCTGAAACACAATCATGGTAAAGGGAAAAGTGTTAATTATATCCCTTATGCCCCAAAGTATTTCAACAGGCTACACATTACGCTCTTCTGAAGGGCAAGTTGTTCTTTTATTTACTGTTTAAAGCACAAACATAAACACGAAGTGTCCAACCCTAAGGTGGTGATTACCACTTTTGCTTAAACAGAAATGCAGGGCTGCAGGCTTTCTCTGCTATAAAGCTTTTAAGCCTGTTTTGTTCCTCTGACACTTTCCCCCCTCACTCTTCTCTGATAGAGATCACAAAAAGAACGAAGACATCTGACATACAGGAGAACATCCTGCTGATTAAGAGAAAACAAGAGCACATTACTCTTGAGAGGATACAAAGCACCACTTCCTAATGCGTTCTACTCTGTCAGCACAACAGGCTTCTTGTCATTTCAAAGGGAAACTGGTCATATTGATTTTTCCAAAACACAAGTATTATAAAAATATTATACATTTAATTGGTCTTAACAAAATGCTCTTGTAGTGGGGCACATCAACAGAGATCCTACAAGACAAGGTATAAGGTATCAAGGTGTGGGTGCAAGTATTTGAAGATTCTCTGCAAGCGACAGCATTGAGAACTGCCGAGATCACTCCTCATAAAGCTTTTTGCAGCCCCTTTAAACCTCAGTACGACTGAGACGTGTCTTTAAAGTGTGGCAACTCTTACTCCTGAATTCACAACACCCTGAACAAACATCATACTCTGCTGAAAACGAGTGTCCTTTCCACGCCTCACCAAATTTCAACCATGCAACTCAGTGCTCCATGTTTGCTCAACTTTTTCTTGAGGAAAGTTCTTTACACCCTCTCAGAGCAATTTATTCCTCTCGTTGTTCCCTTGCAAAAGCCAGACCAACTGAATCAGCTCCTCTGACTGAAAACCACACACCCTGCCTGTCAGGAAGCTGGCAGGATTTTTTTTTTCCTGTTTTGTTTACAAATTCAAAAACTGAGCTGTTCTCAGACAGCAGGATCAGTCATCTCTTTTTCCCCCATTCCCAGTTTTCTACAACCCTAATTATGGCAAACTGGGAAAAACTCGTACATGCTTTCCAAGGAGAAGGTATATTTCTTCTTCTCTTGGTTCTTTATTTCTGTTTTAACACAGTATATCAGAGTGTACAGCCAGGACAAGTTTCAATGGTCCAAAGACCATCTGAAAAGTTGTTACGCAGAACACAGGTTGTTACTTCCCCTTTGAGAATACCCCTTCAGAAAAATTCTTTAAAATCAGAATTTTGTGAGGGATGCAGCAGAGGAGCATCCTCCCACCTCCTCTTAGTCCTCCAGAGAACTAAACTAAGTTCTCCCTTCCTGAAGTGATACTTCAAGGTTTCTTTAAAGCTTGCTTCCAGTATAACTCAGAACAGTGTACGTCCTCCCTTTAATTTCTTCCAACAAATCCCCTTTCAGCAGAATTTACTCTCACATATGCAACGTGGGCAGAGTCTAGTAATGTGACTTAATAGTTCCTAACAAAAAAAAAAAAAAAANAAAAAAAAAAAAAAAAGGTTTTGCTAACAGTAAGTTCTAGGAAGGAAAAAAAGAAATTTTAAATCTTACCTGCACATTACCACAGTGCTTCTAATTAGTATCTGTCAAAAGAGCATTTCCATCACAAGAAAAGAACAAAGCTGCAGAATGACAATTTGCCATTCACCAAAAGGTAATTGCAAACAACAACAACAACCACACAAAATGTTCTGTGTGCCACCCCACTGCTGCCCATGCATCCTCCCCTCTGCCACAGCAAACAGCACTGGGAGCACGGGGATTTCAGGGCAGAATGGTCTGAGCCAAGCAACAGGAACACACAGTTAGAGAGAACTCCAGGACAAGGAGACTAATGAAAACTTTAATTTCAGCTTCTATCCTTAGCCACTGAAGACACCTCTTCCCCCCACCTTGCTGCAGGGCGAGCATGTTTCAGTGTGTGGATTATCATTCCTTGGAGGTAACTCAGCCAGCCAGACCAACACACACACACACACACACACACACACCTGTTCTCACTGCACACATCCCTGTCCTGACACCCAGGGCAGCGTTGAGTTACTTCAGAGAGAGTCACTTCCACATTCCACCCTCCAACTCCCCTCCAAGAAGTGATCAGTCACTCTCGGCTTTCACACTTCAGTAATTTTGGAATCAACAGGAAACGGAGATCAATTGTGATTTTACTAACTCAATAGTGACTCATCATTCAACTCCCTGTAGCCTTCAAATTCATCTGTGAAGAGACGTGATAGCGAGGCCAAATTAAAAATAGCAAATCTGGCTCACTCACAATTAACACTCACTTGTCCATCAGATTGCGACATTTTGGGATTGCGACATTCTGACCATTTTGCGTCAGATCCCAAACTCACTCACAATTTGTCTTTCTCAACTCAACCAGGAAAAATAATCAATAGGAAAATTTATTATACAAACCGACTGTACCACACCCTCTAACATCCATCCATCACTCAATGTCTAAATAAGAGTTAACTCTGCCTATCAGTGTCCCCAGCTACTGATGAGTCTTCTATTCTTTGTATTATGAAAATATTCTCAAATCATTAATTTCTTTCTGCTTACACAACCTTCAAGCCCAAAAAAAAAGCCCCACATTTGCATGAAATCGAAAGTCAATAAAAAACAATTATTTCATTTACAAAAATAGAAAATCATTTTATATAAACCACTTAAATGCATTCTTCTAAAAATAAACTTAATTACAAATCTAACATGAAATTGTAACAGCATATATTAGGGCAAATGCCTACTGTAATTTAAATAAAATAAAAATAGTAAGCATATAATTTACACCAAAAAACAGTTGGGACTGGTGAATTTGCTGTTCAGCACTCTCTCGGAGCCACCCTTTGATGAAATGCTCAGAGAGCTTTTACCTTCAACAGCTACTTCTGCAGCCCTCATTTCAGTTTACTCTAATGGTGCAGTTCAACGAGCTCTTAATCCCAAATTAAAAAGGACTCCTGCATAGAAACCTGTGAAACAGTCAGTGGGCAAGATCTGTGAACTCTAAACTTTTGAGAAACAATGACAAACTATTTTTTCTGTTTATTTTTTTTTTAATCATGCCTCTCCTTCACACTTGGGAGTTTTAATTAAGTCTCAAAATCCAGATCTTCTGCATTTCAATTAAAATTCCATTTTCCATCCAAATAAAAAAATAACACAAATGAGAAGTAATCTACCAGAAAATACATCATTTGCCATTTTGTCACTTAAAAATGTGAAAATTAAGGATCTGAGCCAATGCATCCAAGGCATCTAATTATTTACATGAATTTGTAGAAACACATTGCTATTCACTAGCAAAAAGGTCTGTACTTTCAAAAATGGTTGTTTGTGAATCAGAGATCTAACAGCTGTCAGTCATTAAAAAAATCCAACTAAAAATAAGCAAAATGAAATTAAAACTGTGTATTCAGAGCAAGCTCTTCCTGCTTGCTCTTATAAGTCACCATGAAAACCATTTACTTCATCTCAATAAAAGAAAATATATACAAGTAGTGCTCTGAGGCCCTCATATTAAGGAAGAAATAAACTTTGAAGGACAAATTGGACCAAAATTCACAACATTTTCACCAGAAGGTTGCAAGACCACACGATCCCATCCCCTTGGCCTCTCACAGTGTGCTTCCATGAGAAGAGAGGGGAATGCACACAAGCAGGGTATGCAGACATCCTGAATGGAGCATCCTTCCCTCCCCCTGCAAAAACCAGTAAACATGACATGACAACCACATCCTCAGCCCCTCCACTGTCCCCTTCTCCCCACTAACCAAGATTCACCTCTTCCCATGTCAGCAGCTCTGGGAGAAGCTGCAAGGGCACTAAACACAAACTCGAGGCACGAAGCACTGGGAGCAGGGACATCATGCTGAGCTCAGAGCAGTGTTTTGATCCTGCAGTGGACAAGGGCTGTGGCCACACGTGCAACAAGCAAGGAACACTGAATATCTGCACACTTCTGTGAGCAGCTGCTCCTGAAGAAGGATGAGAAATCCCACGGAATGAACAGAGAGCATCCCAGCACATCCTCGCAGCGAGGCCGAGCCACGCTCAACCCACCTCAACTTTTGTTTCATTCTCGCTGCACATGACACCAGGTAATGCTCACAGCTGCCTGTGAAGATCTGGGTGTATTTTTAGTGTAATATACTATCTCCTTATCAGTCAGCTGATGCCAACACCCCCATCCTCACACTTCTGTTCAGAGTACAGTCATCAAATGCCTGGCAAGGAGCAGCTTCCCAGTGAAAGTGCTGTCACCTGGATGACAGAGCCACACGAGTCACGTCCCTGCTGCAAAAGCTAAGCCTTTAACCACCCCCCAAGGACTGCACTTTCTGTATTTTACAAATGGGGAGGGAAATACAGACACCCGGAGGAGGAATACAATTTTTTCCAACCCTTCAATACTGGCAGCTCCTGAAGCACGAGATGTGATCACTCCCTATTTTAGCATGCATGACTAGCAATGCTCACACAAATTATCTGGTTCCTTTTAAAACTCAGTATTTAAAATTACAGTATTTAACTTGAGGCTTTTCTATCCAACTAGTGGATGGATAAAGGTGAATGCACTGGTAACAACATCTTGCTACACTTTATTTGCTCTCCGTTAAAACGAAGACCCTTCCTCTGAATTTACACTTTTCAAATCAGTACTTAAACAAAACCAAATCTGGAAAGAAAAACAAATGTGAACACAACTGTGCAGCATTACAATACAGCATCTGATTCCCACATTCCAACTCTCTTTCCCTTCCACACTGTAATGTATTACAGACAAATTTAAAAATAAAGTCACTGATATCAACTACAAAGACAACAAGAAAATCCTCAGACAGCGTTGGCTTAGCCAGTGGAATGTGTCATTCTTGTCTACATACTATCACTTTCTTTCATGAAAAATACTGGAAATATCTTTTTGCCAGGTTAACCAACTCTGACTTCAATCTCACTGACATTTCTGAAGTTGAGCTGAATAATTCCATTCATATGCAAATGGTACAGTAAGTCGTGAGTAGCAGCATTTGCAGCTCCCTCAAAGAGATGAGCATTTACTCTCCCCAAGTCTCATCTGCAGTGATGGACCCAAAATTATATTGGACCCAAAAGGTACAGCCCCAGCAATTTACAGAAGGAGAGAAGGAGTATTTTCAGCCTGGATGTTGGTAGAGTTTTTT
>VZTT01066079.1:24868-36090 GCA_013400855.1 Buphagus erythrorhynchus
TATTAAAGAGATGAAAGAATCGAGAACTGAGATTGCATCTGTTGCCATCACAATTTAACCACAGTCCATGTATTTATACAGTGGAATCTCCAAAATAACACTGCATCTGTTAAGATGACAGTGTTTTTCCATGGGCTGCACTGTGTTGTAGCAGAGTTACTCTAAAGCTGTTGCTTTTGAAGTGCTGATTGCAATCCACCCCAAATTCTTTTCGTAATCTTCCTCAAACATGTTGAATTATAAAGCTGTTGTGTTCCTCAGTGTGGCTTGGGAACAACAAAACCCTCATACATCTCATCAGTGGGCATTTGGCACTGAAGCCTCCCAGCTAATGCAACATGTTTATTTAAACAATGAACTACCCAAAGAGCTGCACAGCCCGTGTACAAACAGATGTGTGTTTCATGTGTGCTCTGCTGCAGCCCAGAACCTCCACCACACACACTCCACTGCACTTCTCTGTGCCTGATTTCTGCAGAACAACTGCACTGATTTGGAAGGGCCTTTGTTCCTTCACTGGCCACTTCAGAACCACAACCCACCTAAGAATATCTAAGCTTGGATCTTAAAAGAGACTCTCACACCAGAATTTGAATATTCAATATGTATGTCATGCCTCTTGTTGAGACTCAGTATCAATGAAAATATTTGTCCACATAGTCAGCCTACTCCAATGTGACAAAAATATAAGCATTTTATTAGCAGTCACACAAAAAAAGAAACAAACAAACCTTCAGTCACTCCCAGGCAGGACCCTGGCAGGCTCAAGTCAGTCTCTAACCAAGCCAAGTCTCAAGTTTGAAATAACAAACTTGCTTTTCTTACACCCCATTGCTACTCATTTCAACAGGGACAACTGCAGAGACTCCAGCTCCACCAAGGGTGTAGCTGCAGGAATACCAGCATCACTTAATAACACAGAATCTCCACATCCAAGGTGCACAATCAACAAGACTAACAACAGACCCTTTGACTTTCTGCATCCTCCTCCACACACAAGTGGTCATACATCCTACTAATCTTCAACTTCCCCCAGTCTCCCATCCCTCAGGTCTGAGGAAGAGGAGCAAAGTGCACAGAGTAGCAGTAACTTCCCTGTATCTCTGAACACAGGTGGATATTCACTCATTCCATACATCCCAGGAGACACAGTGTTTGCAAGGGACCCAAAAATTTACATCCATCTCACAAACAAACAACAAGACAAAAGCTTCAGCCACAATTAACTGAAAGATGATGTTAACTGCAACCACTACAGCATCACAAGCTGCTTCCTCCTGCTGGGGATCAGAACAATCAGAGAGAAGCAACAGCTAATCCAGTAGTGGAAGTCAGGCTCTATCACAATTCCAGTGGGCTCCCCCTTCTATCCAGTGGAACTCTGAACTCTTAAAGTTTGTATCATCATCTGCTGAGCCTCTCTAAAGTTGGCTCTCAGCTGAAAGAAAGGTAGAACCACCTGAAAGCTTAGAAAAACCGATCCATGCTATGTAAGCCCAGCAGTATTTTGGAGAACAAACCAAATCCCCTGTGGGACACATGGAATTTGATTAAGGAAGACTTAACAACTTAACTACATATCAAAAATCCCAGACAAAAGAACACAATAAAACTACTTTCTGCCCTGGCAGAGCATGGGGACAGGACAAACAAGGAATTTCCACTGCCATTTCAACTCTTCACACTTCAGCCAAGTGTTACTCTGAGGTCAGCTGAGCTGAGCAAACACGTGTCCTCTCCTACCGTGCAGGGCTGGTTCCTCACTGCCTGCCCAACACGAACAGAGTGCACTCTTCAGACCTTTCAAGGCTCCTCTCACACAGACAGACCCAAGGGGATGTGAGAAGAGCAGCAGGGAAGTAAAAAGTACTACTTGTAGAAGGTCAAAATGTGGAGACGACTCTAAAGTGAAGCCAATGGAAATAATAAGGAAACCAGCCCAGCGAGATCCAGGGATAAAGCCCTTCCCTGCAAGCACAAGCCAATTCTCTTGTTGGTTATAGACAGTTTCCAGGGGCAGCTGTCACCAGATCTTTCTCAAAAACGCTGTATCCCTTTGACTAACGCTTAAGATTTGAACTATCCCTGTCTACAAGAAGACCTTTCACTTTCAGAAAAACCTCTGATCATTTTTATGGCTCTTCTATCACACATCATTATGGGGGCTTTTCCCCCTATCCCATAAATTCCTTCAGGAGCCTGCTTCTCAAACATAATGAGCTGCTTGTCTACAGAATCTGAAAAATCAGCACTGAGTCAATTTATATTTGGGGAAGCCATTTCTGCATCCAAGAGATCTGGAATTCTCTTTCCCCATCAATAATGCTCTCCAAACACAATGGCTCAGCTCTTGCAAACTTTTCCCATGCACACATCCCAGGAAGACTTCTCAAGCTGAGCACCACGATCCATCTGCAAATCAGACACTGAGTACAAGCACCTTGCTAGAACACCTCTTACAAACCCACAGCAATGCTAACAGAGAAGAGTAAATAAAACAAAGCAATGCCACCCTAACCTCAGCAACACACAGCAACCAGCAGACCCTTTCAACTGCTGTGCTTACAACTCTTCATCCCATAAATGCTCTCCCTGTTTCAACAGAAATGTGTCTATAAGTAAAAACAAAGAGAGCACCTTGGTCCTCCCTGTCTCATCTGTCTTACATAAGAAATGCCACTACACCACAGTTTGAAGATAATGATGTACTCTCACTTGAGAATCACACACTCAGCTGCAGCTACCTACTGTATTCCAGTAGTAACAAATGGGAGAGATACTTCAAAGAGCACATTATCCCAACTCTAATTTATGCATGCTCCCTCTTACCATCAAGCCATTTATTTTAAACCTGTCAGATATACTTGTAACGTAGCATCATGAATAATTTAAAAAGTAATCTGTATAAACCAAGTTTATAAACTTAACAGCAGGTACAGTACCTTTCATTCAAGCAGACTGCTCTCTGATAAAATACAAGGGATCTTTGACTACTTCAGCATGTATTCATTTCATGCATTCTGAACTTCAAAAAATTCTTCTTTCCTGCCTCCAATCAAACCTTCTGCTATTTGAACTGTGTTGCGTAAGGAGTTCACTTAAATGAGCAACGTAATAATGTGCAATTTGTTCATATTAAAGGAAAAAACTACAAAGCTGCTGGAAACAGTCAGTAAAAATGACCCATCACCAATTCAACAGCAGGGGGAAAACCACTCGTGTAAAGTTTGCCTCTGTCATAAAAAACTCTTAATATTTCCTGCATCTGCCTGATGTTGTCACTTTCTGACACTGCTCCCAGCACAGGCAGAAGGGATGTTCGACAAAGAACTCCAAAAAAAGCCCACCTGTTAGGAGAAAGTGTTTTGATCAGTTGATGCTCACACTTCCAAGTAAACAGAGCTATCTTTACAGCATGTAATGGCACCAATAAGTGGTTGGAGATAACATTCCCTGACCGGTCTCAGAGCTATTGCAGCAACGCTGGCAACACAGGCAAACAAACTCATTCAGCCAGGGGAGCTGCCCCAAACACACACCTTCACAAACCAAGTATTCACCAAAGCAGGACACACAAACCGAATTTATAAACTATGATGGCAAAGCACATACATGTGCAGTACAATTATTTCCAGCTTTAAACGATTTCTTTTTATCATGGACACTTTTTGAAGTCAACAATGAAACAAAGTCTTAAAACCCAACCTGGTCAGCACTTCAGTGACAATGGAAATTACTGCTTTAAGTCATTATTAAAATGACTTTGTGCTGCTGCAAAAGTGCACATTTTATATTCTATCCAATTATTTACTAGTGGATTTGGTCCTCTAAAGGAATAATCTTAGCACTTTATTGGGGTGTGAGATCCCTTCTCCTCAGATAGGTCAAAGACAACAGTCTCATTGAAAAAATTATCTGGGAAGTCACTGAAATATACAGATGTTTGTTTCTGCTCATACCATCAAGTTTACCAAGAGAGACACGACTAACTGGAAATTTACAGGTCTGAATATTCCTAAATAAATAAATAAAATTCTGTTACATTAAAGCTTAGGAGTCATATGCAAATCAATCTGTAAATAAAGAAACAACAATTTTGCTTTTCAGCACGTTTTAAACAATCTTGTGCCACAACAGCAACTTCCTGAGGATATCAACACTGAAGAAGTTAATTGGCGTCTTGCAAGATATCCTAAGGGAATGGCTCATGTTTTGCATTTGCAAAGGTTAGAAAGCAAAACTTTCAGTGATAACGGCCAGTTAAACCTTCACAACACACCCGGGTTTGCCAGAATGCATCTCCTTAATTAATTAGTAAGTCAAACTGTTATCAGACCTACTGAGCAAAACCAACAAGTCCTGTCTAAAGGAACCAGAGTCTATCTTTGAGTTTGAGAACTCAGTACAGCTCTGTTTGCAGAGCACAGAAACATATGAATGAACACTGTGTGTTGCTGATCGTTTGCTGGTCCTCAAAGTTTCTCTCAGACAGTTCTGGACACAAAAAAAGACAAATATAGTACTCCAGAAATCAGTCCAGATTGTACCTGTCATGACTTGGCTAAGAGGGAAAAAAAAGCAGCCCAAAAAAAACCACACACAAGACAGGCTGGCTAACAACCACCAATGTGTCTTCATCAACTGCTGTTTGTTGAGTTCTGCTTTTGTACAGTAAAAAAAAAGCGAAACTATTCTTTTTAAAGTGGCTTTCATAAATCATAAAAACTAATCCAAGTAACCTACACAAAGAAGCTGTCTATACAATTTACAGTGATAGAAAAATTATACATGTCAAATAGATCAAAATACTAAAACAGTATTTCTACCTTTCAAACACATCACTGCATTCCCAAAGTCTTTCTGCACACAAACTCTTAAAAGCAGCATGTTCCATTAGCACCAAAGCCCAGAAACCTTAAAAGCTGAGCCCTGTCAGGAAGATCTGAATTAAACTGCAACTACAAATCTGCAACAACTTTAATTATGAGACTCCCGAGACAATTACTTAAACTGCAGCTTTTTTTTTTAATTCAGCATCCACAATAGTTTTCAATAATAAACTGCAGTTTACCCATTCCTATGTACACACTCACACATAAATAGAAACCAGCTGCTACTTGATAACATCCGAAAGCATTTCCAAATGGGAAAGCTTTACACTAAAATCTAAGTAAGAATGTATTTAATTTCATAAAGCAAAGTTTAAGGAACTTTTTCAGCAAGTTGCCATCAGCTTTTCAAGTACAGTAATGCTCATGAAGTTTATTAATTTAACTACAGATAATTCAGATAAATGCACTAACTTCTTAAAAATAATTTAATTCAGCACATTTTATAAGTTATGAACTTTAGAGCCATTACAGATGATGAGCTAGATAAGTTGTTTGCTGTGTGGGATCACAAAGTTAACATCCAGTGTGAGAAAAACAGGTTTACTGCATGCATTATTGCCTCCCTTTCTCTCTCTCTCTCTCAAAGTTCAGGACCATAAACAAACTTCTCTACAATGAAGTTTGCGGTAGCTCACAATTCACACAGATTGAATACACACATAATATAATTAATCATTTAACAAAACTGCCTCTTCTGCTCTCACTCAGATTATCATTCCAGTGATCACTGGTAAAATCTACCTCAGAGTAAAGAGAAAACAAAAATTACTGGAGAACAGAAAAAGCATTAGTTAAACATGAACTGAAATTATCCTTTAAAGCTAATAGCTTCAGCCCTGAAATGGATTTTAATTTTAAATGTTAGATGCTTAGAAACATTTCTCCTCCAAGATCTCTTTAGTAAATGCCAGTTTAGCAGAAAATTAAACAAGATTTGAAACAACTTTTCCCATGGTAACACATACTGATAGAAATTAATTATTTACCAATGAAGACAGATTCAAAAATCATCACGTGGATGCTCTTTAACACTAGATTTTGTATGTATCTTTCAAGATGAAAACAATTTCAACAATTTCAGCATCACTGGCGTGTGCTTTAACTATACCCTAGAATTAGTCTGGAAGAACAACACATCAGGGAAAAGCTGACACAAAAATTAACACAGTAGTTGATCAAATCTGAGCAATTTCCCTATTAAACCAAATAAATCAAGTCTTCTGTTGTGCTCTAGTCAAACTAATTGATGTCTTCTTGCTCTCTGCAGCCCCTTCCTTCCCTCACTTCGCAGAGCATAAGAACTAAGTTAAATTTCCTTCACTTTACACACACAAAACCCCCCAGTGTTTCTCCCTCAAATGTTGGTTCAACACTGAAACTTCCAACACACCTTTTTTCCACACCCATCCCTCTGCTTCCTCACGTCCAACACATTTTGCCTGGTATTAGCTAAGTCACTTCCATTTCCTAACCCTCTCGGTTTCTGACTCACACAACCCTTTGCTCCAGTTCTGGTTTGCAAACCAGAAGTCCAACCCAACACAACCAAAAAAAGGTCCGAGTACTGCCTGGCGCACTCTCCCTCCCCCAGACTCCAGGCACCATCACTCCCTGTGCTCTTCCCTCCTCTCTCCTTTCTGCTGAACCCCCTGACACCAACTCCTTACAGGCTCTGGCATTTTCTACTCGCAACCTCAATTACAGCAGGAATTATCCAACTCCCAGTTACCAGCATTCCCTAACCACTGGGCGTACAGGAAAATGCTGATGCAAAAGCAAGGTGTGTGTGTAACACTCAGCAGGTCATGAGGGCTTTTACTAAGCAACCTGGGAGAGAGATTAAGCATCAGCATGAGCTACTGTTCATTATCAGGAACACAACATCCAGCCTGGATAGACAAACAAAAGCTCGGCGCTAACATGAGCAGACTCATCAAGATATCCATCAATCTGAAGTATCATCACACCTAAAACTATTATTTTCCTTCTAAGTGTTTAACCCGTTCCCTCCTAGACATTCCCTCTGTAAATACACAGAAGGCTGAAAATCAAACCCCCATCGTGCTCAAGGGAGAAAAGGAAGAAAACACCGTGTTTATGCCTCATCTTAAACCCACCCCCAGCATCAAACAGCCTCCAACAGTATTTTTTTTATACATCAAATGCACAGATACAGCACCGCAAACTCCAGCTTAATGAAAGGTCTTCTCATTTCCATTTTTGTGCCGTTCTAACGCAATCTCAGGGAATTCTCAGCATTTTAAAATTACTTTTTCTTAATCAGAAGCTTTCCACTGAAGCTACCTGCATTTTAAAGAGGTTTCTGCCACATAACTACAAACACATTTTATATAATTTAGCATTAAAGGGATGGGTCTCTCCCCTCCAGTTGTAACTCCTTTGTATTCCTATTTAGGAATGCCTTGCTTGTTTGACCGAAAATGGAAGTGCCTTTTAGCTATGACACAGTATATATGAAAAACAAATAAAAATTAAGATTAATCTTCCTTCCACTATTGTGGGGAGAGAGAAGAATATGAAGAGATGTAAAACATCTGCTCTGGAGATCATTTTTCCCCCTAACAGCAAAATTCTTTCAGCAATAACTCGTGAAAACAAAGGCTATTAAACTGTAAACTACAAAGACAATCGATTAGAGGCAGTATTCAGCTAAGACAAGTTTTTCAGCATATCTTCTCATATTTAAATGCCTGGATCTTCTTCAGAAGAGATTTCATTTGGGATGTTCACTTTAGGTAAGTGGTAACCACAAACACTTCAGAGGACTAGAACCTAAAATCCTAACATACTCTTCCTGCATTACTTCATCGCCAGAGCTGGGTGAGTTTATTTCCAGGTACTTTGTACCAGGTAAGACAAGGAAAACAATTCCAAGTGTGTATCCTAGCAGTTTAAGAACGCACCAGATCTCCTCCTCCTCCTCCCGTTCTGTTTCTCCACGCTACTGGATCCTTTGTAAGCCCTCCCCTGAAGAAGGGCACGGGGTTTTGTTTTTAAACTTAAAGATTAATCTTCCCTCTTTGAAAACAGCACTAGCCAAAAAGCTCTACTCATGGAAGTAAGACTGCAGCTCTCCAGCCCTAGCTGGCCCAAAAGCCCAACTGGGCCTTAATTTGAAAGGAGTTAACAGGCATTTACTGCCTAACAAAACACAATTATTACTCAACATGCATTACAGGCTCCGTCTATGTGCTTCTTGCTCACTCATCTTTTTTTGTGTACTTAGCCTCATTGTCAGAGCATCCAGAGAACTTCCCTTTCTTTTCAATCTGAAACCACTACTTTTAGAAAAGCCCTCCTGCCTTCCTAAATTCTTTCCCTTTACATTTAAAATGGAGACATTTGATCTCCTCGTTCCTCCCTCCAACAACTCGTATCTTTCTGAAAGGGAGAGGCACACAACAACAGCTCCAGGAGTGTACTGAAAAACACACGGCAGAAGAAATTAAAGCATCAGGATGCAGCACAGGAACATCCCTGCTTCTGCAGACACTGAAGGAGAGGGAGCACAGTTTAAAATGGTTGGGCTCCAAGGCACATTTACCATCTCTCCGTCTACAGAGATACTCCAGGAAACAAGGGAAGGCTAATTTCATGCAAGAGATCCTCAATCCAACGTGAGCCCCACATACCAGGAGAAAACCGATGAGCCCCGGGATTAATCTGGCGATGATTGCAGTGTAATCAATGGCAGCGCAGCCCTCCCTGCCCCCTCGATTCCCCCTGCGCCCGAGAGGGGCGGGCACTGCAACACAATCACAGGTTGGAAACGCACGAAAACAAAGTCGGGGCTCTGGCAGCTCCCGAGCGAGGCTGGCGGCCGCGGGGATGGGCTGAGATGGGCGGCAGGAGCGAGCCGGGCCCGCACCACGATCCGCGTTCTCCCGGTGCTCCCGGGGAAGCGGCTCGCACGCTGCTCGGTGCTGGGTGCCACACAGCCGCTTAGAAAAATGCATCACCCCTACGATCGCAGCCCGTTCGGCCATCATCAAACCTTTCTATTTACGCACAAACGTAAAGCGTTAATGTGCGAATTAATTTATTTTTTTTTTTTTTAATGAATGGCAGCCCGTGACCTTTAGATTGCGGGATGCCGCCGTAATTCCGCACCCCGCGCACAGGGAGTGACACCCCTCCTCGGCGGTAAAGCAGCAATAAAAGGCAAGGCGTTCATTTCCAGGAATTCCTCACTCACTACGGCAGGTTATTGCACACAGCCTCTAAATATTGACAGAGATCAGGCTCCTTCCATGCGGGGAAAGCGAGCGGAGTCTTTCCCAGCCTGCGAGTGTTTACTACGCAGCTCGTAGCCCTGGCTGCGGCGTCTGAGCGCTGCCCCGCGCTCGGGGGGGACACAAAGGAGGGGCTCGGGGCTGCGGCGGTGCCGACCCGTGTGTACAACCAGGCAGCCGCCTCCGGGGAAGGAAGGCGGGCATGGCAGGGAGGGAGACGCGCAGCCCCGGGTTGTTAAACGTGCTCGAGGAGCAGACGCGTAACAGGAGGAAAACACGCAGAGCCCTGCGGGCAGGGGCGAGACCCGCTCGGCGCCGCGGCGGGAAACGGCGCGAGCCCCGGGAGCGCCCCTCGCTCCCAGCCCCGGGCGGGGAGACCCGCACAGGGACCCCGGGACGAACAGGGATCCTTCGCATCCCCCCAAGGACAGGGAGCCCCTCGCACACAGCCCAGACACGCAGGGAAGCCCCTCACACGCACACACACATACACACACACGGCGAGGGAGCCCCTCGCACAGGGAACCCCCTCACACACACAGGGAGCCCCTCACGCACACCCCCAAACACAGGGAGCCCCTCACGCATCCATACACACGCAGGCAGCCCCCCCATCACCAGCCCACTCACACACATTCATACAGGGACCCCCCCTCACACACACGCACGACACCCACATAAACACACACACACACAGGGACCCCCTCACGCCCCCCCAAACACACACAGGCAGCCGCCGCCCTCGCCCCCTCCCCGGCAGCCCCTCACTCGGGGGCTCCCTCACCGCACCCCCCCGGCACGCACTGTACTCACTTTCCCCATTTGTTGGCCACAGACAAAGTGCGGCGAAGACGAGCAGGAACCCCCAGACGACGGCGAGGGACCCTCCTCCAGCGCCAGACTTCATTCCTCTTTCTTTAATTGGACAAAAAACCCCTTTCCGAAAACAAAACAAAGCAAAAAGAAGTCCAAAATTGTTCGCTTTCTTCCCTCTCCCCGTCCTCTAAAAATAACGAGCGGCGGAGGAGAAGCGGGGCAGGGTAAATAAATCCACGTTGCCTCAAGAAATGAAGGGAAAAAAAAAAAAAAACACAAGACCCTTCGGAGCGGCAAACCGGAGGGTTGTTGAGGTCCCTGGGTGTTGATCTTCCGGAGCAAGCACACCAAAAATACACAAATATTCACGATGTATTAACGGCAATAACAGCAAGGCATGGAAGCCCCGGGGCGACGCTGTCTCCGGGGCGGCGGGGCGGGCTCGGGGCGGCGGGCGGGGGGCGCCGCCGTCTCCCCTCAGCGCTGGCTGCGGTGGTACATCGTGCACAGGAGCCGCAAACACGAGGCACATCGGGGCTGGCAGTCGGCATCTTCAACCTCCATTTTCAAACACCGCACACACGCACACAACACACAGACACAAAAACTGGGAGGGCCGCGGAGGGAGGGGAAGGGGGGGGGCGCGACCCAGACAATCCTATTACAAAACAACAACAGCTCCGCCGTCCCCCCGCGCGGGGACGGGGCTGCCCCGGCGGGATCCCCGCGGCTCCGCTCCCCGCTCCGCCGGGGAGGGTGGGGGAGACACCCCACGCACAACCACCACCCACAACAACACCGCCGCCGCCACCACGAGTCCGGCTGCCTGCAGAGGCTCCAAATGCAGAATTGGGGTCGAAAATGAATTAAAAAGGCTTCCCCCCCTACTCCTCCTCTTCCTCTCCTCGGCGCGGCTGCCACAAGCTCCTTCTCCAAAAAAAAAAAAAAAAAAAAAAAAAAGCCGAATCCAGGACACACACACAAAGCAGCAGCAGCAGCGGCAGCAGCAGCAGCAGCGGGGCGAGCGGAGCGCTCAGCACTCCGCCTCCTCCCCCCGCAGCTCTCCTCTTCGCATCCCTCCGAGCCGCCTTGCCATCGCGGCGGGGGCGGGGGAGAGGAGGAGGAGGACGACGACAACAACAACAACAACAACAACAACAAAAACCACCCAGCGAATTTGTAAATCCTTTTCCTTCTTTTTTTTTTTTTTTTTTTTTGTTCTCCCCTTTCTTCTTTTTTTTCCTCTCTCTATCTGGTGCGT
>VZTT01066080.1:5388-16766 GCA_013400855.1 Buphagus erythrorhynchus
CAACTCTCTACAATCTCTATGATTTAGAGACCCTCCCCCAGAGACCTTTCTGTAGTCTGATTTTGCTATCTTTATTTCTTATCCAGAAGGACATAAATAAAAAAAACCCCTAGGTAATAAAATATACAAGGATTGCAGAATTTTCAGATAAATTAGGCTTTATAAATAATTTTTTAATAAACGGGAGATTATTCTACAAGTGTAAAAATATTCCATATTTCACAGCTGTAGAACAAAAGGCTCAGGGACTGAAGTGAATTTCCTGAAAGTTCTAATGCTTCTGACAACTCCAGCTGAGGCATCCCAGTCAGCCTTACGTGCTTGACAAATGATTATGTGGGATTTCTCTTATAACAAAGTTTCTGCCTATGTCTATGTCTGGGCAAGCAGTTGTAGGACTTTGAAGTCATGAAGGAGGTCACATGATGAGTTAAAGCTGATACCCAAACTCCTCTCATTCATGCTTCAGGTACCTCAGCCTGTTATTGAAATACAGCCCCAGGAGTTCACAGCAACTTCTTGTTAGGCATATCAGTGGAATAGATGGCTTAGAACGCATTCTCTTTTCCTTGTGTAAATTGTTTTTCTTCTCTAAGAAGTAAGTTCTTATAAGCTCTTGCTATTATTTGTATTTGCATTTAAACTATTTCATAGCACCAGGGCTACACAGCTGTCAGTATAAGGTGCAAATGTGGATGCAGAGCAGTCATTTAAGTAAAGACTTGAAATTCCAAAGTATTCCACACCTAAACCCCATAATTTGTTGTCGGTGGTGAGATTTTCTAAAAGCAATTATCTTATGTAGAGGGCCTTTAAAAAACTCATTGTCTATCCCCTTCTCTAACATGTCATTGAGCTATAAGAAGGCTAGTTCCTAACAGGATGAGAAAAATTTTTTTTGATCTTTCAAAATATTTTATTTGAAAACTTTTTCCTTTCTGTTGCCTAATTCAGGGAATACTTCCACAAAAGATTTCTAGTCACAGAGATATTCTAGTTGAATCATTTCATTTTCTTGAGACTATGCACATGAATAATGTTCCCTCTGTGTGAAGATACTTAATCTACTTATATAGTATATAATTTATGTTTTAGATTTAATATCCCAGGCTCACCAAATTTCTCCGTGAAGGTAAACCCTGATAATCCCAGATATTGTATTTTTTTTAATTGAGTAAAGGCCACTTAAAATAGAACTTCTAATTTAGATTTAATAACTCTATAAAAGATAAATCTAGTTGCCATGTAATAAACAGTAATTAATTAGTTAATATCAGTTAAATACTAAAAATATTAATTTACATTTAACATCTAACTACTGTAATTTGCTATAGCTATCTTATTAAATGCTAATTAAATTCCTAAACATTCTTACAAATTTAATGCATTAATAATAGGAACGTAAGTACACATTTACTGTATCTGCAGTTCTCAGTTCATTACATGGCAACTAGATTTATCTCTTTTACACTAATTAAATATACTAAGCAAACCTCAGTAACTTTTCTTAACACATACCATAACTGTTTTATTAATTTCAAATTAAATGCCCATTTAAGATTTCTCATCTACAGCTGCCCTAAACAGTCTCCTGCTAACAGAGCAAAGGTTATACTGATGTTATAACTAAACCATGACATTTCTAGATGTTGGTTATATGAGAAGCAAGGCTTTATTTCTGCTCTTTTTTAATTTAAGCATAATGACTTTTTACTAATTCTCTTTTCTTCTTCCCAGAAAGGATTTTTCTTTCCTTTCTCACTCTGTCCCATGTCAGCATAATCCTATTTCCTCTCCTGTAATCAGTTTCGCTGCAATTTTTCTACCTGTAGTAGCAGGTGGTCCACCTTGGTTATTGTTTCAATAGTCTTGAAATAAAAGGAAAATTCTTTTAATATGTACAGCTATCATTGTGTTATTTAAAATATCTCTGATGCTTACAAAATCATATTAATCTTCAGCAAAACCACTCAGCACCATGGAAGGTTTAAGCAAATGACCATATAAACACCTGTAAGCAAAGAAATTCTGGTCAGAATGTCAATCAGGCTGCTATGAACATAGTAGAGTATGAGTCAGAGTAGCAACCACAATAGGATTTCTTTGGGAAATGGAGGGAAACACTACAGTAAAATGTATCAAATTATTTAGAATCATGGTTCTTTTCACAGAGGATGGAGGCTGTCATAAAGACAGGAGGCTGCTGTGCAGCAAGAAAAGCACATTAGCTATTAACCTTCCCCCAGCCGATCAACTTTGTTTTGCAATCTTTCCTCAGAACCATTAGAATACCCTGAAGAAATAACTTTCCAATTAAAAAGGATCTCAGAGAACAAAGCCATTTTATCTCTGACTCCTGGTGTTCTTTATTCCAATAATTTAAATTGGAATTGATTTTTCAATTTAGCCGTTGACTTGCTATGGACACACAGCTGAAAAGGCCGAATGGAATTGCATGGCTGAAATATTTGTCTTTGTGATGCACTCCTCATAAATTCACAGGAGCCTGATTTTTTTTTTTAATGCATTTTCTTTTTGCTGCAACTGCTTTAGACAACAGCTTTTTAGCTCAGCATGAACAAACTGAGAAAACACGTCCAGCATGACCTCGAGGGCCTCATACTCAGTTCTTCATAGATCTATTTAATTGTTACATCCCTGAGAAAATTGAATAGATCCAGTGAAGTCAAAGTGATAGCTGCTTTCCAAAGTCTGAAAATATGTTCTACAATTTTGGTGTGTATTTCTGATTTTGTTTCTTTAAAATAATAATTTTTAGAAGTGAACGAACAGTAATAAAATAATAATTTTTAAAAGTAAACATCTATAATCAGTAAATTTCACTATGTTCAGTAGAAATGTGGAATTACATAAACAGCTGAGTTATATTTTCTCATTGTTCTAGTGGCAGACTCACTTAACGTAGTAACTGATTTACCTGTGGAACACTTTTGAAATAAGCACTCAAATTATTAAGGAGCCTTTTAAAAAATGAAGGTCCAGTTGTGTCTGTAGTTCAGCTCAGTTCTAGTGCAACCCAGCACTTGACACAACTACGGAGAGAGTTGTATCAGTTTGACTGAGGACAGAGATGGGTCCTAGCACTCAGAATTCCGTAATGTCAGCATCTTAGCTTCCCAGTGTTTTATGAGTAGCTTTTCTGGACAAACACAGCTGAACATCTGATGCTGAAAGTAGAAAGCAGAGCTGAAGAAGGAAAGGTAAGAGAGAGCACACTTCTAGTCCAATTAATTAGTTTTGTTCATCTATTACGGGGAGCTAGAGTTATAAAGATGACAGAGGCATGATTGTTAGTTATAATTTTTTCTTTGTGATCTTTCATTCTTTGATTTTTTTTTCTCCTGCAAGAAAAGCATCAAACTTACTGGTATTTGGAAGCAGCTAGTCAAAATGTTATTCTTGGACACTTCTCTGCTGCAGTAATTTTACTGTTTTAGATGGGGCACTAACTACAGAAAATTTACTGCTAGTCAACTATGCAGAAGAAAACACAGTAAAAGAGGAAGAGTATCATATTCCAATTTTCATAGACACAATCAGAGAAAAAATCAGAAAAATAGATATTGGTGTTGCTGAAATTTTGGAGCTAATCTGTCCAAGCGTCTGTCCAGCCAGTTAAATACTTCAAAAAATCAACTTCTTTTAATTTTTGAAAAAATTGTTTTCACAGTATATGTCCCATTGTCTGTAGTACTTTTACACTGCTTAGTGAAAAAAGATCATGATCACAGCAGCACAGATTGTTCTGAATTGGAAGGGACATGCTGGGATCATTGAGTCCAGCTCCTGGCCCTGCACAGGACATTCCCAAAACGACCAAGAATATTGTACAAACTCATCTTGAACTCTGTCGAGCTGATTCTGTGACCACTAACCTGGAGAGCCTGTTCCAGTGGCTTACCACCCTCTGGAGTTTTTCTGCTCCAGTTAGGTTTCTTTTAGGTGTTCTTAGAAGATTAGATGTGTGTACATGAGAAAGTGTGTGTTTCTGGGATCTAGGTCAAAGACTGGCCCTGGCTTCTTTTTCCCTTTTTTTTTTCTCAGTTTGACAATAACCTCTACATCTGTAACAGGATGTCTCCACTTAATGTTGAAAATTCTTAATCAAAGGGGGATGCTATTGGAACATGAATAAACTTTTGAAGGAAATTACGTAGAAACTGAAAGGACTATGTTACCTGTTGAATATTAAAATATCTTTAATACTCTTAGACAAATGTATGAAGTAGTGAAGATGAGAGAAGGAGGAAAAATACATAAGGGAATGGGCAATGATGCATCAAAAGCTTGTAATTACTAAACTGTCAACAAACAGTTAAGTAACAAAATTGAGCTGGGATTTTAGTAACCTTTTTAATTGTCAGAGCTGAAAGATATCTTGGTTCTTTTCCAACATGAAAAATGTATAAGCATTTTAACTACTTTTAAAATAGATTGTGATAAGTTTATAAATTTAACTGTGTATAACAGTCTCTTGCAATAATATTATCTTGGAGTTAGAAGTTCATTCTAGTTCTGTATCATATCTTTCTGCTTTTTTCATATATATATATTATGAGTCAGGGGAATATTTGACTTTTTCCTGGTTCCTTGATTCAGTTGTATTCCAAACACATTCAGATGATACCCAGACACCTGCTGGATTTTCCCCATCCTTGTCCAGTTTTGCTTTTCATGAAAAGCAATCCCAGACTCACAAACAGAAGGACAGTCTTATTGGTCTGGTTGACTGACAAGATGACCAGGACTTCAAATGTTTTGTAGCTTGCAGTAATCAGCAAAAGTGAGTGCAGACTAAAGAGTCCTTCAAAAGAAGCTTAGATGTCAAAAATAGCATCCAAAGTCCCTCAATTACTGGAAAAAATAAAAATGGAAATGGATTTTCACATACACATATACATACTTACATAGACACACAGAAGCATATATGTTCTGAAAATACTTCCTTTCCATGTGGTCTGGTGCAGGTCATCTGTATAATAAAATGGCAAAACAAATGAGAAGAAGCTATTTTGAATTTATTCTACCCAAGGCCAAGAGCAAAAAATTTGTCATCGTCCAATTGGGCTATTTGAGAACATGTTAGAACATGTCTAGCTGCTGAAGAGTGGTCTTCCTAAAGTATATCTGAAACTGATTTCTAGCCCTTACAGATGAAGAAACAGACCATTTCAAGAGAGTGAAATGGTTTTTTTTTTTGTTTTTTTTTTTTTTTAATGAGGAAAAAAGAGAATTAAAAAGCTGCTTATTACACAAAAGACTGAAGTTCAAGTCACTTCAAAAACACAGATGTAGATTGCCATTCATTGTATGTTGTATTAAAAGCAGTCAGAGTATTGGCAAAATCAGTATTTCCGTGTACAAGACACTGCATTGGAATTATTTTATGTTTTATAATAGTTTGAGAACAGGTTTGATCCTTTAATTTTAGAGTCCTTTAAAATCCTCTATTAATTCTGTTAATGTTATTCATTTATTGCAAAGGAAGTGATTTAGAAAGCTAATAAAAATCTTGAAATGCATTTTTACTTCTTTGTCTTAGGATGGCACTGCCTGCAAGAGCATCTTTGGTCATTCAGCTCAAGGAGCCCATTTTCTTCCTTCCTTGGTGCAGTCATACTCTGCAAATTTAATCTCTTTTTAAAAATTGTGGGAAGATTCTGAGAACCTGCAATGGATATGTTTAGGCAGGAACATTTCTTTCTTTTTCTCTTTTCTGCTCCCTATATTTCCTTCATGATTGCTATTTTGTCTTTGAATTACCTACAGACAAAAAACTAGATTTTAATTGGGGATTATTTAAAATATGCAGTTATGATATAGTTTTAGAGACTTGAATCTATTTCACCATTATGACTGAAGTATTAATAACTGCAAAAAATTCAGAATGGAGTTTGAAACAACAAAAAAAGAATGGTCTAAGCATTTAACTGCAACTGAGCAGGTTGAAAATATTTATTTGTTACGGAAAATTATTCAAAAATGTTCTCGTCATTTGCAGGTGGAAGAGACTATTCATTATGTAAGTGCACGTACAGAGCTTAGTGTCCCATACATCAGATTCTAGCCTGACATTATTTTAGACAAATGAAGTTTCATTGACTGAGTACATGAACTAAACCTTTGACTTTGTACACAGTTTGGAAAATGATCTTTCCCAAATTATTGCTTTTATGATGTCAGACATTTGGCCATATTCATTTCCCACAGTGATGCATAAATGATGCGACAGGTTCCACATTTATATAGTCTATTTTGTTCTCTAACATCAAAAAAATCCCCTAATCTAGAACTCATTGCATTTCTATTAATTTGTATAATCACATTTCTGTAGGAAATGAAACCAGAACAAAAGCAGAAAAAACCTCCAACAAAACCTACCTTCAACAAATGCAGCATAGTTTTTATGCTATTCCCCACAAATATCTTGTGGGGAATACTTACAACAAATGGGGAACACTTGCATACCTCAAGCCCCGCCTATCTTTAGCTACTCTCTTGAAGTTTAAAATTATTTACCCTTGTATTTATCATTACATATCTTCATAAAAAGTCCTTTCTGTCTTTCTTGTAGTCTCTGTTCAGATTCTGGAACAGTTAAGTCACCCCAAATCCTTCCCTTTTTCTAAACAATCCAAATTCTCCCAGGCTTTCCTCATATCCTCATATTCCTCTGATCATTTTTGTGACCCTCCCCTGGACTCGCTCCAACAGTTCCATGTCCTTCCTGTGCAGGACCCCAGAGCTGATGCAGCACTGCAGGTGAGGTCTCACAGAGCAGAGCAGAGGGACAGAATCCCCTCCCTCCCCTGCTGCCCACGCTGCTTTGGATGCAGCCCAGGACACGTTTGGTTTCTGGGCTGGGAGTGCCCATGGCTGGGTCATGTCCAGCCTCTCACCCACCAGCATCCCCAGGTCCTTCCCAACAGGGCTGGTCTTGATCTGCTTTTTCCCCAGCCTGTGTTGATACCAGGGGTTGCCCTGACCCAGATGCAGCACCCTGCACTTGGTCTCATGAAGTGCCCATGGGCCCACTTGGATTTGTTCAGGTCCCTCTGGGTACCAGCCCATCCTTCTGCTCTGTCAACTGCACCACTCAAGTTTGGTGTCATCTGCAAATTTGCTGAGGCTGCCTTCAATCCCTTCGTCTGTGTTGTTAATTAAAATGCCAAATAACGCTTGTCCCAGTACAGACCCCTGAGAGACACGACAAATGGTAGTGACCCCCTATTGACTGTTCTTGAGAAGCTGGAACTTTGCTTTCCTAAAGCTCAGCGGCATAACTTTACTTCTTACCTTACCCCTATCCCTCAGGACTGTAAACTCCAACAATGCATAATCAGGAGACATACTGGACAAATCTGTCTGGAATTATACAGTAGTGCTGAACACACTATCTTAACCCTGATCAAGATTTTAGTAGCAAATTATCTGAATGGGAAGTTTTGACATGAGTTTAGTCTGCCCCAATTTTTTCTGGAGCTTCATTGATTCAAATGGCAGCAGTCTTTTGTGTAATTGTTGTGTGATATGTGGAATTGCACTGAATTTCCATTTCAAATGTATTTTAATGTTTTTGTTATACATACTGAGCTTTAGGGCCGGTGAAAGAAAGCACATGCATAACATTCATTGTGGTATGAACAAGCAGATGATGTTACTGCGATGTTACTGTGTTTATTAGATTACTAAAGATTAAGGAAACACTTTTTTTTATTGTGAGAGTGACATTCAAAACTGTCTGGACATGGCCCAGGGCAACAGACTCTAAGTGGCCCTATTAAAGCTGGGGGCTTGAACCAGATAACCTTCAGTGCTCCTTCAACTGTTCTGTGACCCTGTGATTCTTTCTTTACACATAGCCCCATAATATGTGTACAGTTTTTTTCCCACGTGCTCCAGAAAGCACTATCTATTGTATAATTCCAATTCTTACTAAAAAATTATAGTACATAATGATATCTGTAATTGAGTTTAGCAGAAACTTTCTGAGTTCTTCATGTACACAATGAGCATCTTATTATATTTTGCCCTTCAAGTGTTTATAGTTGCTACTCCATAGGCTAACACATTTATTCATCCATTTAAAATGCATTCTCTAATGCTTAGATATGTTTATTTATAAATTGTTTCTGAATGTGAAAGTTAATTTAATCTTCTAACAATTTGCTATGGCAAATCACTTAGTGGTCCAGGTGATTTTTATTTTCTAAAAGGATTCCTTTTTTTTTTGTTTGTGTGGTGGGGTTTTTTGCATTGCCTAATTGCATCACAGTAAGAGTGTTTTACTAAAATTTTCACCACAGAATGTTTTTAGTGGATCAAAAAAACTCTGTGTGTGGGGTGTGTGAGTATGTGGGCAGAAGGGTTTCAAAAGTGTATTATCTGAAATGAATTACTAATTGACTGCACTAAATATAGGAATGTTTTCAGTGTTTTTCACTTACAACCATTTCTCAAAATGTATTTATTTGGGGACCACCTATTAAACAAAATTAATTGATTCATTATGTTACCTTGCACACGCCCAAAAACTTAAAACAAGGAAAAATGAAAATAAAGGGAATTTCATCAACAAGTTTAAAAATTATAACCTTGCGGTTCATGGGAATTTCAGAGATCATTTGGTCTTGAAGTTGCCAGGTCTTTTGATTGTATCTAATCTGCTGAAAGAGGACTAGGGAGAAAGCAGTTAACATCTGTTTACCAACTTAACTATCCTTGTCACTATTTTGGATGTGTCCTATAGACATGTTAAGATGGAAAGAGTTTTCAGCAGTGTGTATGTGAGCCAGCCTGTACAAATGGTCCTGTGGTCAGTGATTACCCTCTTTTAGTTAGCAATGTCAATGAATTTAGCTCATCTCTTTATGCAAAGAGAGGCAATATCATTTTATTTGCTATATAAAATGTAGCCCAAGGGTTACACTGGGGTTTTGTACTTATCAAGCCTGAGTTTACTCTTTGGAGATGTAAAGAAAAGGTGACACCTATGCTACCAAATAATGCATGATAGAGATTATTATGGCTGGATTGCCAGAGGTGTCACAAGATTTTGGTGATGTTTATGTGCACAAATGTCATTTATAGCAAGGAACAGGATATCTGAGTCCTAACTGGCTTTATTTCTAGTCTCTAACAATTATCCATATCTGAAACAAATCTAGAAAATTTTTGATTTTGGAAACTACATATATTTTATTTTTCCTGTTTTATTTATTAGCATATACAAAGACCCACCTCTGGACACCCCAATAGCTTTTTTTTTAGACTACAAAGTGGTCCAAAGGCAGGGAATGTGGGAAGGTTGAGGGAAGGTGAAGATGTTTTTCCTGAAATGAAGGCCTGATTAGATATGGGCTATCTTCAAGAGGGACCTACTAAAAACAATTGCTTATCAGGTTATCCGGTTTGGTGGATCAGAATGAATGAAAGCAATAACAGATCTTCCCACTGGACTGAGAAAAAATAAACAGCATAATGGATTTTAAATTATTTTAGGCACTATGATAGCAAGCCAAGTTTGTTTGTTTTTTTTCACACACTGCATTCAAAACATTAAGGTTATTGTTAGGAAAGAATTATTGTCTCATTTTGTATGTCAATGAGAGAATCTTTTACAGAACTGAAAGAAGTAATCTGTTGATAGATACAAAACCATATTGTTAGACTGGGGTTGAAATAATATTTTTTCAGCTGAGGTAGACATAGCTAGAAGAAACTGAGTCTATTCAATTCAGTACATTTTAAAAAACAGACGAGCACAAATTTCTTTCTGATGTAGTTGTGTATTTGGTGGCATGAAGCATGATAGTTCTATGTCATTCTGTTGTTCTACAAATTGCATTATGGAGTAAAAACTAGAACATTGCACCATAACATTTGTGTGGAAGAGAAAAACTACTTTCATAGTTTGCGGGGGAAATTATTAGTTTTCTAATGCTGATAGAAAATGTAAGAAATACTGTACTTATGTCTGGCACATCTAAACTCATAACATCTATTTGCTTTGCTTTGTCAAAACATATGAAAAATCATTAAAGTGTTTTAATAAATGTCTGGTTTTCTTGCTCATTCATCTTATAAATATTAATTAGCCATGGATCAGGCAATTAAAGTTTAATCAATTTGCACTAATTAGCACCACATACTTGCATAAAAAGATAAAACCAGCTCCTGCATCTGGCTGTTATTTGCAGTTTTTGTCAAGTGCTGATGAGTTTCATCTTGAAGAGAAGATTAAGAAGAAAAGAGGAAAATAAGAAAGTAGTGTTAATTTTATTAAATCTTCAATCAAACCTTCTGTTCATAAGCTTTATGGGACAATACCAGGTAACATTTCACTTTACACGAAAGTAGACATGATTGGGCAAAAATTTAACACTTTTCTGTAACCACACCCTTCTTAATTATAACTTGTAAGAAAAATAAATAAGCTGTTCTGTGCAAAAGTCCAGGTTCTATCTTACAACAAAATAATTTTTTAGTCATATACCTAGAGCTCAACATCCTAAATTTTCATAAGGAAAGTAAAAAATAATTTTCATCAAAAAATATTTTCAGTTCTCATATATGTGATTGGAAAAAAATCCTGCAAAATCTAATCTTAAATTCACTTAGAATTTTGAAGCTTTTAAAGATGGATTTCAGTATTTAAGTTATTCCTTTTTCCAATGGAATGATAAAACTTCAAAGGTCACCTTCCAGTATTTTGCTAGATGTTGGACCATGGGACAGAAGATTTTAGCCTCGCTCAAATGACACTGAAATTAGTTGATAGATATATTACTGGAAATGTGTCAGGCACCTGTAGTGAAAAGGGGAAAAAAGAACTTCCTGCCCACCATGAAGGACAATTATTTGCTAATACTTCTTGCAGTCATTAATGTTTGGTGTTTGTGTTGCAATAATTATTGTCTAAGTTATCAATCAGCAAAACTAAAACAAGTAACTAAAACAAGTAACAAGTAAGGTAACAAAATTAAAACATGCACAAACACACACACACACACACACACACACACACACACACGCTCCCAATGTTTCTTTCATTCAAGAAGTCTATTTTTCCCTTTCACTGGGAAACACTAGGGTAAATCTTATTCTAGAAAGCCCAAATCTACATTAGAGGATGTAAAAGTATTGGATCTGGTTAAGAAGCTTATGGTATCCTTTACTATTACACTGTCACATATTTAAAAAATTGCACTCTGGTTGTGCAGGCCAAACCACTTACATGGTGGTTCTTGAACAGAAAAAAATTCAGACATTCCACACATCAGTTACTTATTCCTAGTCTGAATCCAAAGAACAGTGTGCCCAACTGGATACCTAGATAACAGCTATCTAAGTGCTGT
>VZTT01066082.1:7731-26287 GCA_013400855.1 Buphagus erythrorhynchus
GCTGTTTCGAAATTATCTTTCCTGTATTAGAGATGCTAACATCCAGGAAGGAAGAAATAGCCCATGTGAGTACTCAGATCATCCTCCAAGATGCAGGAATGGCACCAGTTTTGACTTTTGTTATTTTCTCCATTCCTAAAATGTCTCATGACTTTTGGTCTGATTACCGGAATCAAGTTCAAGAACTTTGGGGAAGGCCACAGGGTACATAGCCAATTGCTACAATGGCAGAGTTTATGCCAAATATAGTTCTTAATATTATATTATTTAAATATTTTTTCATTATATTGTTTGAAGTGGAGCCACTCAGTCTGCCTTGTGCAGTCTGCCAATTTTTAATACATTTTCCCCNTATTAATTTTAAAATAATGTTTTAGTTATTCTGCCTCCAAAATGCAGTCAGATTTTCTGTTCACAAATTTAGAAATGAATGTAACTTATTTATTTTCTTGCTTCTCTAAGAACATAAGAAGTACGCTTTTCTAACAAATTCTTTACATTATTATAGACAACGTATCCTGCAGACACATTATACCCACAAACATGATGGATATGTGGGCTATTTGACCCAAACCAACCCGTTATGTCAAAACATTTAACAGCTCTTTGTTTTTGTTCTTCAGTTTAGTGGAAGTTCCACCTGGTAAATTCTTTGCTATGCAAATGTATTCCATTGCACACTTTTCTGACATTACTCTTTAAAAGGATTCTTTTTACCAGTGCATTTTTATATTATATGATTGTCAAGCCATCAAACATTCGAGTCTCAGAATGACCTCGTCACTCTGCTTCCATATTTGAGGTTGAAACAAAAGACAAATGAGTAAAGAACTCAGCTCACTATATTATGGATTGCCTTGACCTTGAAAGCCCTATATTTCCCCTTCATGCCCAGCAACCTACACTTTTCATGCAAACAGACTGCTTTACACCTTTAGCTTGTTGTTTGCTCAGTAAGATACTTGATTAGGTCTATCTCATTATCACATCTTCTATCACATTTAGATCTACTGCTGTGACTCTACAGATCACATTTCTTCAGTAAAGCTGTAATGATCCTGGCAATTATATGGTAGGTTATACTACTGACAAGACATATTCATTCAAACATCTTAAATATTTTAAGAAGCCTCACAGAATTTTGCTAGTGCCTGAAAATCATCACTTATCTAATGATACAAAGTATATCTTTGCCTTATAAACACCTTGAGTTTAGGCTTACCATGAGAATTTTTCACTCAAGGCTAAATGCAACCCATAACCTCCGTTTATTGCTATTCTTGATTCAAGATATGCACTGTATTTCTCCTTCATGCCCATCACCTACAGTTTCCCTGTCTGGACTAGCTTACAGCTTGGTGATAGGGGCATTGCCTGGGAATAAAATGAGGGAAATTTATCTGAAAGAGAACTGAATTCAGATGTCCAGCATAGAGTAACAGTAGCATTCAGTGTCAAAGGTGTGTGGCTCCTTGTATTTTAGGACACGCCTTCCCTTTGTGTTCCATAAAAACTGTTTTAGAATGTATAAGCCCACATCAAATGATTGTCACTGACAGAAAAAAAAAAAAAAGGAAAAACCCTTCATGTTCTGAATTCTGAGTGAAGACACAGATCTGTGTTTTCAGTAAGATAGCTCTTACTGGCTAAGTCTAAACAAGCCTTCCTTTTGGGTGGAGGTTTTCTGTTTCTTTGAAGTGTCTGATTTCCTCCTATCAGATATGCAAGTTATCAAGGTACTTAAACGATTTTAATTGCCTTGACAGGCCCCCTGCATTTAAGGCTTTGAAACATTTTTGCAAGGAAAACAAAACCTCAGGGTAAGGTACCAAGATCAGTGAAAATTTTACAAAGACTAATATTGTTTAGAAATCTAACCCACTGAATATATCTGCTATAGAACTATGTGGGACCTGAGGGGAAAAATCACTTCCAAAGTGTATATGGTTTATGCAGCTTGCAATAAATATCACGCACAATTATAATTCCACTTTTATCCAACAGACAAGAATAACTTGTCAAAAATATTTTTAAAGGCCTTTGCATGATCTCCTTATGTCTATTATCATAGTCTTGACAACCAAAAGTTATAAGCTAGTTAGGCAGACATAGAAATTCAACTAGAAATTAAGAAGATAATTTAGAAGTCCAATCACAATTCCCTTTTGAGGGGGAAATTAAACATAAACCTGCTGAACTCACAGGTTTTGATTGATTAGAAAAAATCCCACTGAGAATAAGTGTCCTTGCATGTTTGATCCTATTGCTTGTTATTGAATTTTTTTTTTTCATAAAGAACTTTTTTTCATGAATTATGAATGTTCAGCATTCCTGAGTTGTGCTATAGGCAGTCCATGTTCATGTAGTAAACTGAGCTGCTAGTACCCGTTGCCAGTATGCCTTGTTCCATTTCTGCTGCTTCCTAACCTGGGAACCCAAGAGTCCATCCTTTACTACAGTAGCAGGTCCTCATCCCACAATGAGGGATGATTAGGTTCAAATGCAGAACCACACCCCTCAAGAGAATGTGCAGTAATTCTTGCTGCTTCCTCACTTGAAAGGTGATACCGTATCTTGTCAGGAACAGGGTGGTATTCAGAGGTTAGAATGCTCCTCCTCCTTTTTGCTTTGATTTCCCATACTTACAATTAAAAGAAAAAGGAAAGAAAAAAAAGTAAATGTTGAAATCTTCTAAGGCATCTTTCTACTTTCCTTAAGTTTGTAATGAGCATCTTGTAGTGCTCAGTCCTTGGAATACTGTAAACAGGCATTTTACATCTGGAATGAGAAACAATGGGCCTACAGTCTTACTTCCTATAATGTGATCAAAGTCCAAAATTCATGGTGAGTGATATCAAGGATAAACTATATGACTATCACTCCAAATTTGTTACTAGTTAGTCAATATCATGATGTCTTGCAAATAAACAAGATGGTTTGTTGTCATTTGTGTAATTGTGACATTGCTGTAAGACATTGAAAATCTTTGGAAGTTCTCTTTTTTGTCCAGACAATAAATCAAGATCAGAAAAATAGAAAATACTAATGTGAGATAATATAAGAAAAATGATAAATCAAGATACTTTACTTGGATAAAACAATCTCTAGTTGCTGAAGAAACTCCTGAATTGATGTCTGCATAATGACATAGGTTTATTACTGAAAAAATTTTAGGAAAGAATTTTCCCGACTTCAGTCTTTTGAGATAGGTTGGGTCATTTTCATAGATTTTCATTTTCCATATGAAAAAATTGTGAGATATCAGACTACATCAGAAGGAAGTTGTCCCCAGGCTGCAGAAGTCCCTAGACTCTGTTACCCCACTCTAACAACAGAGCAGAAAAATTTCATCCAAAAATAAAGCACAAGACAACCAATAAAGGTGTCACTGTTGCTGTAGGAGCAGCGAAGAAATCACAGTGGCACGACTTCCTCTCAGAGGTAGAAGAAGCACTTTATTGTAGAAACACACACATTTTATAGACTACTTCGCTGACCCAAGAATAGAGTCAGCTTATTGGTCCAAGGAAAGCAACACCTCTTACAAACATGCTTTTACCAAAACATCATGTCTCACACGCATGTATCCTGTAAACAACCGCAGGTGCAACTTTTATTATTAATTCTGTGACCAAAAGTATGTATCAAACGCCTGGGAAAACTGTGCTTTCCCAGGCTCCCGTATCTACATAGAGGAGCAAAACTGGAGCCCATGTCAGACTGGAAAGGCAACAAGGTAAATTCTGCAACTTAAATCAGTATGAGGAGAGCCTTGGGCACCAATTGAAAAGTGAGCTTCATCCTAAAGAGAACAATAAAGTAAAATATGTTCCTCTAGATGAAGTTCTCAACTTGACTAAAACTTACATGCTTCTGCTTCCTCTCTTCCATTTTTTTAATGCTTCAGACAGATGTTCCAGTTGGGAAGATGTCTTAAGTTGCAATACAGGATGTGACCAAAAGTATGTATTCTATCACCATCTGTTGAAAACAGATGGGGCAGTGATCCTTATCTCTGTGGGAGATACTGTCTGCTAATGGGCCATCTGTTAAGATCAGATGGGGCAGTCATCCTTATCTTTTCCACAAACCATCCTTCCTCCAGGAAGATATCGTCTGTTAATGGGCCATTGAGTCCCACTGTATGACTGATAAAATTACATCATCCCATTCGGAGATGCTTCAGCCAGAGGGAGGAGCTAAGCCTTTCCTACCTAGATAAAAACTGAGATCTGGAACACCAAGGCAGCTTTTTTCCACTGGATTCCAGAGGAAAGCCGGACCTTTCCACATTATCACTGGACCTTCAGAAGAAAACTGCACCCTTCTACAAGACCACTGCTTCATCTGAACCACATCTGTCATCCAGGAGGACTGCAGCCACCATTTAATGGGACTGCTGCCACCATCCTGACTGACGGGGTGTCAGGTTGCATTCTGACTCTGTCAGTGTTGTTGGGTTTGTTCTCTGTAATACTGTATTTCCATTTTAATTTTCCTAGTAAAGAACTGTTATTCCTATTCCCATATCTTTGCCTGAGAGCCCCTTAATTTCAAAATTATAATAATTTGGAGGGAAAGTGGTTTACATTCTCCATTGTAAAAAGAGGCTCCTGCCTTTCTTGGCAGACAGCTATGTTTCAAACCAAGACAGAAGACAATGTGACATTTTAGTTCTGTCCTGTTAACTTTTTGTTCTGAAAATTTTATAACTTGATTTAAATTTTATTCTTCATAACTAAAAGATATATTTATTTGGAACAAATAAATAAATTAATACCTAAATTTATCTAATGACTTGTGGTCCCAATAAAGCTGCTACACAATTTCTTCAACTGACAAATTTTTCTTTTGTGACAGGACAGTTCCCTTTCATACTGGTGGAGTCCTTCATTAAGATTATCAGTTGAAATGGTCAAACTCAGACACAAACATTCAAACAAACCCAAACACACAAAGGAAGCACACAGAGGGTAAAATCAAGGTTGGGTAACCTGGGAGGAATACAGACATTTTGTTCAGTCATCTAGGGTTGAAGTTAAGAAAGCTGAAGCCCAATTGGAATAGAACCAGCTTATCTTGTTGTCAAAGACAACAAGAAAGGCTTCTGTAAGTATGTGGGTGACAAAAAAAAAGGTGATATGTGGAAAATGGGGGCACAATGATGAATGAGAGGATCTGATTACACAGAATGTGGCTGAAGTACTGAAATCCTTCTTTGCTTCAGTCTTTACTAGCAAGACTGTCCTTCAGGAATCCCAGGTTCCAGAGACCAGCAGAATAATATGGAGCAAGGAGGATGTACCCTTTGTGGAAGAGGATGAGGTCGAGGAATACTTAGGCACACCGGACACACATAAGCTCATGGGTTCTGATAGAATTTACACACAAATGCTGATAGGGTAAAAGTGCTGTTGGCTATCAGTTTGACATTAGAGTCATAAAGTCAGACAATAAGAACAACACCCAAACAGACTTCAGTATGCATGGGCAAGGGGAGAGAAGATGCAAAATACTATGAGTATATTTCTCCCACTTGTCAGGGAGGAAGCTAAAGCCCAATGATTTGGGGACTATTTTCAATCATATTTTCTACTAAGCATCTTCTCTCGAGCACTGTCCAAACCAAGTATTCTATCAAACAGCTTCTAACTTTACTTCTCTACAGCACAGCATCTTCCACTATTTTGCTTTTAAGTGCTGGCAGGTGCCAGGGCAGACCAAGCCCTGGAGGTGTGCAGAGGTCAGTCTGGGCATGGGCAGAACAGGTCCTGGGCCATGGGTTGGGTGAAGGTAGAGCCCAGTAAAGGGGTCAGGATCAGTCAAGGCTGGCTGTGCACAAAAATGATGAAGTTAAATGTCATGACTAGTAAATGATCTCACCAGTAATGCACCAGAAACACACACACTTCTACACCTCTAAAAAGCCAAGGTCAGGATCCATAAAGGCACACTCAGCACATATCAAAGGCTCCCACGACAGCAGTGTTATCTCAGCGTTTGTAAACACTTTTGCAGTGCTGCAGTGAATCTGGAGCAAACTGGGTTTTGCTGAACAAACTGAAGGAGAGTCGGTCCTTCATGCTGGTGGGTGTGCTGGGAAATCCACAGGTCGCGCCCGTCAGAGCACTGCCCTGACAGAGATCTCTTCCTCTGGTACTGCTTCTGCACATGCAGTAAATCATTTTCCCTGGCTACTGTTTGTGAGAATGAAGCCAAGGGAAAACTCTAAGTTGTTATGGGGTGACAATTTCTGACAAAGATGAGTTATAGTAGAGTAAAAAGAGCTGAGGAGCTGGTTCCTGTGTCATTCTGTACAGTGATGGATATTCTGAACTAAGTCATGTTTAAGAGCTGAAGGGAAAGAAAGCATTTGTTGTTTCTTCATCTGATTCCTTCTTCTTTTGAGTCTCTCCAAATTGAAATTCATGTATAACATGTATGAGGAATGTAGAGCACTGTGCTATCTTGCACTGTATAGAAAATTTTACTTTGCATCTATATTTCTTCCACTAGTATCTGTTGAACTGGTTTTTCTACATTAGAATTTTTTCTTTTCTGACTTATTTCAAGATTCAAATACTCGTGTAAGTATCAAGAAAGGATTTGCATATATTATTAATACATTACATTATTACATTACGTTTGCATTAGTAGAGGGGTTCTAGGTATACAAAACAACAGCACACTGTGCTGGTTACACCTGTGGGAGGGCAGAATCACAGAGGTGTTTCTCCATGAGAACTTCCTCTGTGCGATGATGGGACCAATTGGAGGCTGGTTTGGTTATTGACAGCCTGAGACACCAATTGAAGAAAGTTAGTTTGCTCCGTGAAAACACCTTTTGAAGGAGGAAAACCAGAAAAGAGCTCTCTTTCTCTTCCGGCAGCAGTGCAGGTAACACCAGCCTGGCCTGGCTCCACTGCAGGCCTGCGGGCCTGGCAAGGGGGCAGGGCCGGGCCCCCTGTCTGGGGCGCTGGCATGGCCTGGCAGGGAGGACGGGTGGCCATCAACAGTGGGTGCTGTAGCTGAGACCCAGGGAGGCTGATTGAGGTCACAGCCATTCCCCCTTTCCCCCTTTCCAGCGTGGCCACTGCCATTTCTAACTTGGGCCAGCCCCTTCCAGCATGGCCAGAGTGTTCTGAGATCCTGGCACAGCTCCAGCATTGGCCACAGCCTTGCATTCCCCGAGTGAGATTTTAACTCTTTCAATGCTCAGATAAGACTTTCATACTTTCAATCCTTTCCTGAGTGAGAAGGAAAAAAAAATAGAAAAGCTAAGTTTCTTTAGATGGAAGGAGAATGAGAAGATGCTATGAAGGTTGGCTGAAAATCCTTTTGTAAGTTGTAGGGTTGAACTGATATTGCACTGAATATTCCTGTAAACCATGGAGAAAGACATGGCGGGTTGGAGTGTTCCATTTGATAGATTGTTGACCAAAAGCACCTGTATTGAGAATCCTTCACCCCAAGGAGAAAAGGGGATCTCTGTTTCTGGAGATGAAGCATGAACAGAGAGAACGAGAGATGAAGAGAATTTTTGTTTTGGAACAGTTCATTCTTAAAAGGAAATACTCCATGAGTTTAACATGGCCCATAAGCACAGCTTTGGGAAAGCTGTGAAGATGAGAGGAGCTTCACGACTTGCAAGTTTTTTCCCAGGCGGATGCGAATCGTGAAAGTGAAACCACGAGAAAACTGGTTTTTTCTTTCCTTGTGGAGAAGTCCCTACGGCCTGACGAGAGGAAACCTCTCTCTGAAGTGAACTGAAAAGGACTATTTAAGTTGGGAACTGACTGAAGTAGTCTTTTGTATGTTTGTTTTGTTGTTAAGAAGGTTGGGAGAGGGGAGGAGGGAGTGGTCTGAAGATCTTATTCTGAATTTGCTTTTTTTCTTTCTTTGTGTAGCTAATAAAGTTTTTTCTACCCTTTTTAAGTTTTAGGCCTGCCTTGCTTTTTCTCCTGGTTCTGTTTCACAACAGAAAATGAGTATATTTAATTTGGCAAATCAAAACTATAACATTATTGGTGCATTGGCCAGGAAATTCAAATTAAACCAAGACACACACCTACCTTTATCACACATTTAAGAGTGGGCTGAAAGTCCCTTTTTGCTTTACTGTAAACTAAAAAAATGCACTTGAATCTTAGTTACTTGAAATTCAACGATGCAAAATCATTCCTTATTTGAAACTTATTCTTGTTGATGGAATACAGCATGGATCTACTAAATCTTTGTTTACCTAAAGGTATGAAAATAGATTTCATTCCAAGTCTACCATAAGAAAAACCTAGTCGAACTTGGATGATCAGTCATAAAAATACCTACTTAGTTTTTTCCCTAACCCTCTGAAGCAAAGTCATGGGACTTTGTTAAGCTAAATCTATACTCTCTCTCCCACCCACCCACTGGTGGTATTATATGGTATTTGAAAAACTAACTGCTCATATTTTAAAACTTCTTTCTGGATGGTTATTTTTGGTGCCACCCACTTTACTTTGCACTTAACATCAAGATGAGGAATTAAACTTAAAAATTTATTCAGCAGGGAGTGAAAAATGTGAGAAAAAGTCTTCTAGAGACTTCAACTTCTTAAAGTAATTTACCTGTCCTTGAACAAACTGACTGCAAGCCATCATTTGGAATTTACATTACACAGATAAATCACCTTACATCACATGCACTCAGGCTTCTTCTCTGGTATATGTTTGTGTGTTGGTTTTCTTTATTTAATAAAATCCACCATATCTACCTGATTTCAGTATGTTGTAACAACCCCCTGTGCTGTGAAAGAGATGTAAAGACACAGAGAGAAAAAAATGATCAGGCAGTCTTAAGCTACATGCTGGCTCACTTAATTACTATTGACACAAAGAAAAGCATGTTAGCTTGTAACAAAAATCACAACTTTCTCAAGAAGGGTACTCTATGCTCTTTTATGAGCCTTAAGAGAAAAAAGTCCACCTGAAAATAAGGGCCATAGTAAAAATTACACCCAAAAACAACTGCCAAAATTTAGGCTGAAAACATGGATTTTAGTTTTGTAGCACAAGGTTATTTCCCATATTAAATAATATTGTTTAATAATATCTAAATTATTATTATTTATGTTTGGGACTGTTTAAAGTTTTCCTACTCATCTTCCGTGTCGTGTGATTTGGTATACTGCTCCCTTACAACTTGTCTAGCACAACTTCCTTAGCAGTAGTAGCTAAATTTGCTGAAACTTTTGACTGCCAGGTGTAACTTCCACCTAGTCAAGGCAAAATAGCACCCAGAGGCAGCTCAAGCCAGAAAATAAAAAAGCTTCCTTACCAGAAGCGCAGCCTTTGAGAGTAGAAAGGAAATGGCTCATCTAGAGACCATGGTGACAGGAAGATCCCAAACCACCATATTACAGCTGGTCTGAAGTGTCACATGACAGGTGACATGGAATTCAGGTTATAATGCTGGAATTGTCCAGGGCTTTATTTGTTCAAAGCTGTAGTGTTATTAGTAAAAAGGGCTTTATAGAAGAATCTCTTTTTGGTTTATTAATTCAGCAGAAACTCAGAGCTGAATCCTGTTATGGTGGCAGGTATGTATAATTTCCATAACATTGGTAAATTGGCCATTGGGCATTGGTTTTCTTTGCCATATTGCCTGAGCTTTAAAGCTCATCAAGTTCATTTCTAGCTTTCCAGCTTACTTGAATTGAAACCTTTCTACATGTAAAACTGTGGAGTCAATGAAAGAAAAGAAGTGGGTGGATTTGTGTAGACTTTTTTTTTTCCACTTTCTTGATATTCTGACGTAAATTCCATCTCTTGGGTATTTGCCTCACAAATATTAGAAAAATAATATACCTTTTTCTTTTCCCTCAAGCTGTCAAGAAATTGAATCAGCAATCCCCAAATAGTTAATAACTTTTTGATATCTCTTTCAATCATTTTTAAAAATCCTCACTTGTCACTGACAGCTTTGCAACTCCTTTCAAAAAGGCAGACTTGACTAACAATTATTTTTTAACTCTTTATACAAAGATAATTTTTTCTTTCTATTTCTTTCTCAGTCTATGTTGAACAAACATTCAACAGTTGGGTAGAGAACACCTAGAGATGATTATTTAATTACTTCTTAAACTCTAGCAAAATGTCTTTACGTGTCTTTATATTTGTATCATCAGTAAGATTATTTTGAGAATATGGAATGAGTGGCATGACAAGAACTCGTGAAACAGAGCAGATTTTTGCAATCAAAAGTCCCTGAATCTTGCTTAATCAATGGAAAGCCATAAGCAGCAAAATGAACAGTATCACTCTTACAGTATTAAAATATTATTTTAATATTTAGATATCATCTTAAAAATAGTCATCTAGAAAAAAATTTAAAAATTAACTAGTTAATGGGGAAAATCTGGCTCACTGAATTTAATTGATTTAATTGGTTTCAAATGTATTTATTTTGATTTGATGACTCATGCTTTAGAGGTGCTTATATACAGAAAATCAGACCCTTGCAAGTCCGTCATTTTCAGAGGGTTAAGTGTAGATGACATGGACTCTACCTGGTTGATCTGAGAAACTCATCAATGTTTTCCCCTTGCATCCAGAGTCACTATAGGGCCAATCATTATATGTAGAGACAGGTGGACAGGTCAGTCTTTTCTTTCTCTGGAGCCAGTAACATTTTCAACTATTTTCACATGTTGTGTCTTCTCTCACAGCAGGGACCTAATACAGAGTTTACATCATCAGTCCCCTCTTTATGACTTGTATTTTAAAATTTTGCAATGGCACTGTTTCTAAATGTCTACAAATGCAGGGCCCTGATGGCATAAGTTTTCATTTCAAGTCTAGAATTTAAATTTACCTAATTTTAGAGGTTTTTGAGTATTGTAAAAAGGAAAATGTTACAGATCATTCTTTAGGGGCCAAATAAACAGTCAACCAAACCATGTTATATGCAGAAAACACAAATTAAACCAGGGTTTGATAGCATTATCTTGCCAAAAGTGAGTTTTCATAATTTTTTTTTTCTACTGGGGAAGAAAGAAAGGAGAGAAAAAACAAAGCAAGGGAGATAAAGATAACAATATTATTAGTAGTAGTATTATGGCCACTTTAAGTGGTCATGGTGAAAGAATAGAGACCAGAAACATAACTTATAGGAACCAGAAAGGTGGGATTGTAAAGGGAATTAGAGGTTGCCTATGGTAAGAGGAAACCTTGAGAAAGAATCAAAGTAGAAAAAAAAATCTAGAGATGACAAAACTATGACAAACAATATAAAACTGTATGCATGGTCTTTAGAAATTGGTTAGTGGCTGTTATGAAGTCCAGAACTAAACAAGTGGTAGCAATGGACTTGTGAAGAAAGCAGAAAACACTGATCTTAGGCACTTTATGTGCGGTGAATCAGAAGAATTTAGCAACAGTCAGAATGTGGGAATGCCCAACTCAATTACTGGCTTGAATAAACCTACAACTGCTGGGGATTGCAGGATTGCAGCCATAATCATGGGTTTCACCATCAGAATTACAGTCTAGAAACTGCTTCTCTAAATTAGTCTTGCATTTATGTGGTCATGTTTGTTTTGGCATGGCAATATGCAGTGTACAATATATTGCTTCCTTTAAGTCTTTTTAACAAATGCATTCTTTGTGGCTTTTCTGAAACATTATTCTAGTTGAGTTCAGTTCTTTGTTAAACTGCGCATTTCTTTATTAGAAGCATATCTATCTCTGTAATTTATCCATGCTTTAATTGTGCTAATGAGTTGTAAAAGACAAAGAAATTCTCATCTTGAGATATTAGATTTATTCATATTTTCATAGCTCCTGCATCTCATATTGATGTTCTCAGATGGTAAAATTGTTGCAGTTTAGAATTCTTACTATATTAAATCATATTTCTTGTTGTTTCATTGTAACTGGCAATAAAAACAGCTAATGACCAAAAAAAAAAAAAAAAAGTAAGTTAAATACATATGTTTGGGTCACAACCTGGAGTTCACCTTTAGTCTGAGTCTAATCTGTAGTTAATAAATGATGGTTCAGATTTAACTAGAAATGTAAAGTATGTATTCAAAACCTGCTAATGTGTTCTAATTTTGTCGTTGTATTTTTTCTTTTTTTTTAACTTCTAAACTGCATATAACAGCTTATTTCCAAGTAGAATAGCTCTCATTTCTTCTGATTTTCCATACCTTCAAATTTTCTCCTGCCTTCTTCTGCTGAATTGACCCCCACAGAAGCCAGGGGAGAAGCAGAAATAGCTCATGGAACCAACAGATGAAATTCAACAAAAGAGAACAAGAGTAGGTGATAGCAAACATTTAGTCAACGTTTGACCAGTTTTGCTTCAGCTGCAGTGTGAAAGCATGGCCAGACTGCTCTCACTATCTCCTTCTTGCTGGTTTCATAGTGAGTATTTCTCAGGATCTTCTTTGTGAATAATAAAATATTTTTAAAACTGGGATCAATATGGGTAAGGCATCATTTTGTCAGGGGAGATCTGGTAAAGGAAGTCTGGTTTCATTCAGTGTTATCTAAAGCATTCAAATTTATTTAGGCAAGCATATATTGAGAGACTGCTAGCTGAGATTATAAATAATGCTATAACAAGTACTTTAGAGGCTTAGTTATGTCTCCTCTTTTGTGCCATCCAGGGTAATTGTCTTAACCACAGATATTTTTCTTTTCAAATATGTCATAGTATTGAAGGTTTTTCCTATTAATGCAGGAAAATGGAACAAAAATATCAGAAAGATATAGTGAAAAAGATAAAAAAGCCACACTATTTTTCTTAGTTAATAACACCTACACTGCTCATAGTTTGTGCCTGAGCAGCCCAGGACTTTGGGTAAGGTTTTCAAGAGCATTCATATATTCATGAACTATGACTTAAGCACTACAAAAGTTATGAATCCTAAGAGGTGGCTGAAAGGGTCTTTAAGATATTATTGCTATTTTCAGTAACTGCAGAAATACTGGAATAATTTCAGAAACTGGAAGAAATTTAATGCTGCACTGACGCGGCTCGCCTCCTCCACCCTGCTCTGACTCGCCCAGCTAGCCCTGGAGGCGAGACCAGCGCCGAGAGTGGCCCACTTCCAGGATCCCGGGGAACCCAGAATGTGGGTAGGGCTCTGAACCCTTACAGCCGTGCACATGTCTGGAGAGGAGCGAAGGATCGAGAGAGAGTCCTTTTGAGGTTCCAGGGAAGGTTTATTGAGGAAACGGGAGGGAGAAGAACTGGGATCGAAGGGAAGGGAACCACACAAGGCAAGGAATACAGGCGTGCAGCAACTTAAATAGGGGACCTCCCACAAGGGAGGGTACAATACAGCAACCAATCGCTACAACTTAGGGGTGTAACATAAGGCAGGACTAATTATACATACAACCAATAGGGGGAAACATAGGCGGGGAAACACATGTAACATCAAATTATATACCAAGAAGGGGATGACTGATACAGAAAACTCTGGGAGTGGAGGAAGCGCTAGGAGGGATTGGCATAGGCTTGGGAAGGGATTAGGGAGAAGGACAGGGAACAGTCTGGAAAGTGGGTTGGGACTAGGGTTGACTGATTAGGGAAAGGCGGGAATTAGGGCAACTGAATTGTAACAAGGGGGGGGTACAAACAACAGAACGAACCATTAAACAAAGGGAAACAGCAGTAAAATAATGCGATGCAACACTGCACCAGTATTTAAATGGAATAAACAAGATGAACTGCCTGAAGATATTCTATCACGCTGACCTTGACCCTAAACAAAATAGTAGAACAGACACATTACATCAAAAAATAATAAAATATTATGAATGCCATTCAAACTAGTCTTCTGCTAAACAGGTTTTCCCAAGGAAACATAATTTTTTTTTGAGATTAAAAGTTGAGTTGACAAGGGAAGTAATATCAGTGTATGTAAGCAAAGCTCAGCCAAAACTTTGTGTATCAAGGACAATTTGATTAAAAGTCTAAAATACTACAAATTTAACACAGTGAACACTATATATATTATCCATTAACTAAGTGACAGACGTCAGAGAAATCATCATCAAGCAGGTGTTCTTTTAGTGTGGTCCCATAGGCAATGCTTTCATAACATTTTTAATGAGTTTTTTATCAATGACCTGGAAGATAACATAAGAATATCATTAACAAAGTTTGCAACTACCAGGAAGAACTAGAGTCTGGCAAATAATAAAGAAGAAATGTTATTGACAAAGGGCAGTCTTGATTGCCTGATAAGCTGTAAGCTTGCAAACAGTATTGCAAACAGCTTGCAAACAGTGTTTTGACTTGAACAAGCAGAGAGCAAGAGAGAGACTAAAGAAGAAAGGACATAAATTATACAAACAGAAGAGGAAATGACAACACATGAAAGAGTAATTCTGGGAAGAACCATTGAGATGGTTATACTCTAAACTGATCTGAGCTTCACATGAAAGTCTGTGTTTTGAAAGGCTAAAAAGACCCTTGAATTTGGTAAAAAGGGGTTACTGAGCAAGTGTAAAGAGTAAATAACATCTATGTATTTCTCCCAAAGTAAACTTTACAGAATACTCAAGTAAATTCCTTTGCCTGCAGTACAAGAAACATTGATATTTGGAAAGAGTTCAGAGAATATTTGTGAGAATAATTAGATTGTAAGAAAGCCTGACTCACAGCAAAAAGATCCAGGCACTTTATCTTTTGAAGCTATGAGATGATCTTGGACTGCTTAGACCTATGTGAGGAAAAAAAAATCATAAAAAGTTATTCCAAAGGTCATGATTTACCTCCAGTAATATCTAAGTCGGGCTAGCCTGATGTCCTGTGCCACAGGTTGAGGTAGTTGACCACACTGGTCCATTTTTGACCATGTAACCTATGAGTCATGCAATACTGCTTATTTCAAACCAAACAGAATTACAAATTGAATTTAATAATTCGAAGTAAGGTTATAGACGGTTACACTTTCGAGGCTTTTGTAAGAGAATGTATTTGAAAAGGTTTGTCTTGACTGGAGAGGACCTACCAAGCAGGAATGAAAAGTAAAAGATTTGTTAGACTATAAGAATAAGGAGGCTTAGTTATGGATGATATAATTTTAAAAAAAAGTATATATATATCAACACACATATCAAAGGACTAATTTTTTTAGGAAGCAGAATAGCTATGAAAAAGATAGTGTTCTTTTCTGATTCTTAGTCAAACTGACTTTTTTTTCCAATTATTTCCAACACTTAATTCTTAGAGATAATGAAGAACGAGGAAAACATTTCAGTTAGAATATGAAATAAACCACCTCTGTTCCAGATGCCAATCAAATGTGGATGACTATGTGAAAATGAAATCAGGGCAGATGATCACTAAGTTTAAAGAGAACAAATAATTCATATTCTTAGCTCTGCTCTGAAAAAATTGAATAAAAATAACAGTCACAGCTGCTGCCTTAACTACAAGCTCAGCTTCATACAGATACAGAGGCAGCTTCAGAGAGAAATGCAACACCACATCTGCAACAAGAGGCAAATGGTTAGTCATGTTACTGAATAAACTGCAGTTACTGAGCTAAAGAGGATACCTATTGATTTTCAAAATATTTCAGAGCACAAATGGGAACACAGGAGGAAGGACAATAACACCTTCAACTCTTGCTCAATTATAGGATGTTTTTTAATAACTTGCCTGTCTTAGGGTCTTTGCTTTATGATTAGAAAAGCTAAACTCAGTTGTTTCAACTTTCTGACCTGCATAGGTGGAGAGCCAGTCAGAGATGTCTGCAGAATGAAGTGACATATCCATGAAGAGCTGCTGGTGAATCTGGGCTCTTGTTTAGATAGGAAGAGGCAAAAGCAGAAAGTAGCTGATAAACATTCAAACTTTCAAATGTTTTATCCAAGCCTCTCTGATATGGAAGCAAGACTGGAAATAACTCAAATAGGATTTCTTGAAGGATTTCCAGAAGCACTTGGTTTTGGCTGGGTCAGTAGTACAGCAAGAAAAGACTTCCTGGGATATTTTGGCATTGCTGTTTCACATTTCAGATACAAACAGAAAATTAGGTTTTTCTCCTCTCCTCTCCTCTCCTCTCCTCTCCTCTCCTCCCCTCATTTTGTGCTCCTGTGGGTGCCCCACAGCTGGAACATCNTCTCCTCTCCTCTCCTCTCCTCTCCTCTCCTCTCCCTTTCTCTCTCCCTGCCCACCCTTCTAACTTTTCCAGAAAGCTCAGGCTTTGCTTGAGCTAGAGATTAGGACAAAAACTTTGCTTTGGTTGAAACAGGGCCACCAAATTACCTACATGCTTTGCCAAAGAAGACTGCTACACACCAAAGTCCATGACTAAAAGCAAATAGTAACATGTGGTACTGAAAGAAAACGGGAAGCTAATGAATATTATAATTCAGGAAAACATATTTCTCTTTCTCCTTAAAACTGTTGTATATACAGAGGCTCAAATGTGTACACACAGCTCCAGATCCCAACCTTGGCTGTGCACACACTGTTCCCATTGAAGCACGGAAGCCACACACATGCATCTGAGGGCAAAACAGGGACCCAACAGCTGGATATTTTAGTTTAGCCACATTAATTACAGAGCTCAATGACCACTGCATACAACTGAATCTCAGACCACATTGAGCAGATCAGCCTTTTAATGTCATTTTCAGCTGGTGGATGGCAGTGATGTCTGAGGGAAAAGAAATACACTTCTGAACACCTGCTCATTCTCTCCTTGCACACTAGCACTGGTACCCATCCTTCCTTCACCAAGGACTAATTGTTACATACATGGCCACACAGAAAGCCTGCCTGGCAGACAAAGAACTCATAAACCAAACCCTATAATCTACTTTGCTGGCAGCATTCAGTGCTATGGATGCAATTGGGATAGTGGTGTGGCTGACTTGGCGAGAGTTTCTTTAGCTGCTTCTGTTAATATTTCAAGATTTGGCTGCCACCAGGCCTTCCCAGCTGCCTTCTTTCACTGGCTTAGTTCAAAGGCTCCAAGTGATTTGAGTGTCTATAGGCTGGCTCAACTTCATGTGTATACACACACACAATTAGCTGCATTTACTGAGTTGAAAGAGATCTGTTATTGACAGTCAAGAAAGTGAAAATAAATTTTGAACTTGTGATAATAAAAAAAATTAAACTGATTTTTAAAAAGTTATATTATTAAATATTGGGCAAAAAGAATATAACATAAAATGTGAGACTTAAAATTAATACATAGGAAGTGTTCTGTATATCTGAGTGTTGTATGAGGACTTAGAAATGTTCACCTGAAAAAATATAATGTGCTTTTTTTGCAAAGAAGAGAATCTGACATTATACATTGGATTCTAGCCTCACCTTTGGTGTCGTTGACAAAAAATGTGCACATTGGCCTGAAACTCTAGTGGAATTACAGCAGGTTGGATTTTGCTCCTTATGATTCATTAACTGCTTCTTTATCTCTTCCTTTGTTTTATTGGGCAACAACAATAAAAATGTTCATTTTTTGAGGATGTCCCCTGCTTAAAAATAGAAAAGATTAAAATTATTCTTCCCCAGGAACTTGTATCACTGCATAGCATTGCAAGAGTTACTTTCTAACAGTGCATGATAATTTTGCTTTGTTTGCCCAATGTTGAATACACCTTTGAAAAGCGGAGGACAAGGTGAAAGTATTCTGCCTTCAGAATACAAATAATTAGCTTGGCTCATTTTTTTTAAAGAGACAATTCAAAGACAAAATGACTGATTACATTTTACCAACTGGAAAGCCTATCCTACAAAGTCAGAAGGCTATTAGTATCAAGAGGAATGACAAAACATGGGAAAGCATTGCTGTCACAAAAGTGTATTACATCAAGAGACATCAGCAGCTAAAAACTGTTTTGGGGGTAGTTAATTCAATTGTGCACTAGTTGATTTTGCTTTTTTTTTCCCTGACACTATTTTACATACATTTAGATTTTAAATATTTTTTTGATTGCATCAGAGATTTGAAATGTTTTAGATTTATTGACTCTAAGAGATATCCAGATTCCACTACAGGAGATTCTGTGTCCCCAGGTTGAAAATCTTGCTCTATTTTGTAAATTAAAAATAAATTATAGTCTTATAATGTGCTATGAAATTAAAAAACCCACATACAAAACCAGTTGTATTTCTTTAAGGAATGATGCTGTGGTTTTCACAGCAAGGAACAATTCCCAGTGCAATTAATGTAACAAAGAAAACAATAAAAGAATGGAGGATGGCTATAATGTACTTGCAGCTGAGGTATTTCCATTTGCTTGATGTAGACCTCTCATTCCAGATGCTGGTTGAGTCCTCACCCTCAGTCTCTGATCCTTTATGAGAGTGATTCATTAATTCACTTTTGTTCTCGACACCGTTAATAGAACTGTCATCCCTTGAACCCGTCTTTGTGTAACCAAGGTTCTCTATTTTCTTTTGCTCTCTTAAAATGGCATTCAGCCAGTGATGAGTACACCTAGATTCTTCATCTCTTCACACCTCCTCCACTGTTCTTTACAAAAGGTATTGGTACTTGCTGTTTTGAAAAGACTGTGAAAAGAAAAAAAAGAGGAAA
>VZTT01066082.1:30239-50689 GCA_013400855.1 Buphagus erythrorhynchus
GGCATCCCCGTTGTGCATGTAGGGAGGGAAAATTGCTCTCTGGAACTGACAAAACCAAAAGCTATAGATTCACTACATAAACAGATAAAATGTTAAAACATGTTTCTCCTTTCTCCGTGTTGGTTGCACTTGTAGATTTCGTTTATCAGCTCAGCACTCTCTACACACACATGTGCAAAATTCATGTGACTGTTAAAGACTTAGAGGTTAAAACCATAAATAAGCTATAGTCCATCAATAAGGTATAATGTGACCCATCTTTTTCTTTTATCAGCCAAGTGTGAAACACAGGCACAGGCATTGAACACTGGTTTAATTGAATCACAGTTGGTTAAGTGCTCTCAAGAGGTGATAAATTAAAAAGTGTTTTATCGATGAAAGAAATGGGTTTTTGCAAGTTGAAGAAGCAATATGGCACGAATCTGGTAATAAATTGTTGGCTATCTACTAACACCAAATTGCTACCAATAAAAATTATCTGTGAGCTTTTTAACAAGGAAGGAACAATAAACAGAAGATTCCAGCCCAGACATTACTTTGTTTTCCTCTTTTTGGTCAAATTAATGCCAAGTTAAAGCTGATCAAATTATTTCTAGAAGGTAATTATTTCAGTTAATCTGATTTATTTTTCCCTGAACAAATGTTTCCCAAGGAATGCTGATTAGATGATTTTATGGCTGATTTCCAAATTTTTAAACTATGTCCTTTCTGAAAATATCTTTTTCTGGAAAGTTCTTACTAATTTTTAGAATAGTTTGCTTTCCCAATTCATATTCTACTGGTTATGTAAAGCCCCCAAATAGGGTTTACCTGCAAAAATCTTTTTTATATTTTAATACAAGTTTTTTTTTTCCCTTAGAAGTTCCTAGGTAAAATGATGACTTGTCTAAAGCTAGTTGATTTTAGCAAGGACAAGAAGCCATATTGCATGTCTTGGAAGTAACTAAAAATGCAATGGAATAAAACAGAAAAGACATTTTAAAATAAGTAAAAAATCATGCTATCAGGTAAATATGAAAAATATTCCCCAATTATGATCTCTGCCTTTTCCTCCTGTACTGTTTTTCACTGGGACACAATTGACTTTCTTTATAGTAGTTTGAATGGAGTAATATATTTTGGATTTGTGACTGGAATAGTGTTGATGATTTAGCTATCGCTGAGCAGTGCTTTCACATCATCTAGGCCTTTTCTGCATCAGTGCTGGGGGTCCACAAGGCATTGGGAGGGGCCAAAGCTGGGATAGCCTCTCTTTTTCCCCCTAAAGATCTTTTACAATCCTCTCCTTCCCTTTTCTCATTTCACATGCCTTCACTATGGAAACAAAGTTCATAACCATAGCTTCATTTAAAATTATGTGTAATCATACACTTTCTTCAGCGGCCTCTTGAATAAGTGGAAACACACACAAACACCCCAAATAACCCCAGACTGATAGAGGCTTAAAGGTATTCCTCTTTCTTCCTTGCTGCACATGGAGACTGATGATGTTATAACTCCTAAAGGCGATCAGGTTGGGAGTTCATGCAGTCAAAGGCCCAAAACGCACTTTCAAGATGCCAGTACTTATTTTGCATCACAGAGTCATCAGAGCCATCCACTCAAGGTACCAATACCTGGCTCTAGATCAAATGACACAGTGCAGCTTGTGTGCACACTGCTCAGGACAAGTTCTGCTACAAAACCTTGGCAAGCACTTCCAAATAGCCTGGATCACCTCCAGGCTCCATTTGGCACGTCTGGTGAGCCTTCCCTCCTTCCTTCCTTCCTTCCTTCCTTCCTTCCTTCCTTCCTTCCTCCACTTTCTTTCCTTACCAGAAATTGTCCTTCCCAAAACCTCCCCTTATTATCATCTATGTGAATTCTAGTTTTGNGAAAAAAGTTGTTTATCTCTTTTTCTATTCTGTATATTAAGAAATACTATATATTTTATTTCTTTATCTTGCTGGTAGTATAAAATTATAAGAGTTTTACAGCACCAAAATATAATTCTCCCATTCAAACTTACAAAATAAATATCCATCTGGTGGTTCATTTTATAATAAAACAGTGAATTAAATACAATATTGCTTCATGTGCTACAGCCTCATCTCTCGGGATTCAGAATAAGACTGAATGTATTAGGTCTTTGGGGAGTATGTGATAAAAATTGTGCCTGTTTTCACATTTGTGTGCTTAAACAAAGTCTTTACAGTTCTACCCAGCTTAATAATGAAATCCTAGCTGTTAGAACCTCATACATAAATACATTTCTGAATGGGTGTTAGTGATGAAGTAGTCTCTCCATCATGTGAGAGGAGCAACACAAAGCAAAAGCCCAGGAGTGATTCTTGCTAGCCAAGACATTTCCCTAGGTCTGTGCCACAGGCACACTTTCCTGTCATTAGATAAACACAGGCACTTCCAAACGGCTGTCTAGGCCATGGGCTGAGCCAATCTCTGCAAGGCATGGATGAGTATGGTACGCTTAAAGCACACTTGCCAAGCGTTTCAGGAACGAGAGGATGCATTCAAAAAGTAAAAGATACACATTTTCTCTTTTAATTTGTATATTTTCTTATATTTTAGTGGTTTTACACTCAGCTGGTGAGGGGTTTGAACAGCCTTTTCCATTAAGGAAGTATTAATGGGGGACAAAGCAATCTGTTGTGAGAAAACGAATTCCCTTTGGATAATGTTGGCTGCATGAAAGGGCAAAACCATTTAGCAAATGCACAATATCAAAAGTCAAACCAAAGCCAAAGTTTGAAATAAGCACATTTTTAGCTAATGCAGATTCATCCTGCAGCTGCAGAGGAAAGTCACCTGCCTGATTTGTGAAATCATGAGGAGTGTGAAGAATCACAGGAAAAAAAGAAACATTTGGTGCCCAAAGCTGGTCTTGAAGGGTGAAATAAGTTGGAACTGAGGAACATTTTGCAGGCAGCTATGAGGCTCTCTCTGCTTCCCAAAGGAAGGACCCTTTAAAGAATAACCTGCTTTTCCTGCTTGGCCTTTGCCCCATGTCAGGACACATACAGAAACAGAGACATTTCATAAATGCCTAAGCATAGCAGCATGACAGCTATTCCCACAGGAAGGTTATAATTAAAGCAATTATAAACTCAGAGGAAAGGCATATTTCTTTCATGGTGCATCTCAGTTGAAAGCAAAATGGAGGTAAACAAAAAGCCAAGACCACTAAGTTTTGAAGGGAGCTGCAACAGTGTTGAACATGTGAGCAGTCTGAATATGACTTCATTTGCTTAGTTAGTTGAGTTAGTTTCCTGACCTCAGAAAAGTTGTGGATTTGCTTTTTTTTTTTTTTTTCACTACCTTCTGTATATTTAATTTCAGGTTTAAGCCTAGAATGATAAATTGGTACAGTGTAGTTAAAATTATTCAAGTGCTTTAAACAACTAACATTCAGTGCGATTATAATGGAGATCAGACAGGCTAAAGTGTCAGAATATGTTCTTGCTTTTCATTAAAATTCAGGTTTCTGAGAGGTGTCACATTTTGAATTTTGATCAAATTGATTTATTTCCATTAGTTGTAAATGCCAATTAATTGCTTGCTGCACTAATGAGAGATTAGATCATTTTAATAGAAAGATCCAAACCCAGTGTTCTCTTTCACTGTCACCAGCCCCTTCAGTCATGCTATTCTTAACTGCTAGAACACTAACAAAATTCTAATTTCAATAGGAATATTACCATTGACATTTCAATAGGAATATTACCAATTACTTCAAACAAGGCCAACTTGCACCCAGTGTAACTCAACTTGTTTTACAAGAAGACAGAACTTTCTTGTGCTTCTGCTCAACAGAAATTGTTTTCTTCTTCTTGGAGCTACATTAGTCAACTTTTAACTCAAAGCTTTGAATAAAGATAAATTTTCAGATGATTACCACTGTTGATTTACAGTGATTCCTCATTTGATATATAAATTTAGAGGAAAGAGATGCCCAAAATGATAAGGAAAAGACACATGATATTCAAAGCAAAATACAGAAATTTGGCTTCTCTAGACCAGGAAGGCAGGGATGGAATATACTTGGTCTTTATGAAAACATTGGAATCTACATATTGGATAATGTTCTGTCCACTTTCAGCAACACAAAGCTGTTATTCCAAAGAGCAAATATCTGCCCTGGCTAAATTTGGGCTGAAAATCAGAAAGAGACTCCTACACTTGTGAGAAAGCTGGTTTTGGCAGACCTTTCTAAGTGGATTGAAGGAGGAAACACAGATGGCTTTTACAAAGGAACACTTTCTGCAATCATTTTCTTGTCATAGTATTGTCAAAATAGACCCAACTCCATTCCTCTTATAAGCATTTAAAGTCAGCAGAAAAGGGTATCATGTTAATGATCTCAGCTTCATCACCAGATGCAACAAATTACAATTAAATATCTGGGGTTTTTTTTTGTTTGCAGCTTCTATAAACTTGTTTGGGGCTTTCTGAAGTTAGCTGAACTGTACTTTTTCTCATTTCTAGTGAATAACAAAGACTGTTATGGCACAAGGTTTGCTGACCTATCCCTATCTCTATCTGACCAGAAGTTAAGCTTTTAATTTGATCTGTTTTCTAAGGTTGTCAGCAGAGTTGTGGGCAGCCTTGAACAGCAGTGCAGCTCATTCTCAGATGGGTTTCCAAGACACGGGGAGAAGCATCTCCTGAGATGCCTATCACATATCCCCTGAGGAAACCAAGAGTTACCGGAGACTACAGGCCCAGCCTTCCATCAGCTAAAAGGAATCAGGAAGAACCCAAGCCCTAACTATCACGTGTATCTGCTTGTATGAGATAAAACTTCCTTTGAAGACTGTACAGAAAGGGCTTTTCATGGTGCACCTGAAGATGTGAATTATCTTTCAGGTGTGTGGTTTGAATGGTGCTAAAACAAGACAGTGAAAGTATTTTTGTAGTAATCTTGGGCAGAACAGACATTTAAATTTGTTCAGGATAGCTCATACTGTGAAGAGCACATCCTCTTTGTGGCAACTGTTCAATTTTCTCTTCTCCTTCCTCCCAGCCCAACCAGCCTACAGAAATGGCTGTAGGGATGAGCCAGTCAGACTCTTTCTGCTGATTTGTTTGGACTTTCTCAGAGTTTTTAGGTAGTTGATCACCCCTATTCCTCCCAATCCATGCAGATCTCTATGGTCCTTATATCTCTCCACCCCACACTTCTCCTTAGTCACTCTCTATTCCTGCATTTGCTCCCCTCCTCATCTATTGAGTGCTTCCACCCTAAGCTCCTGATAAAACCATACAAGCTACCTCACAACACCATTCCTTGTTTTAGCCCTTACCTTCCCTGTGAAAGCTTGAGGTCCAAGGCAGGAGTGTCACCAAGTGGGAGCCAGTCTTGTGTGGCTTCTCATCACTGACATAAAAGAAGGACCAGGAAGCAGTAACAAGGAACCACTGCTTTATCACTAAAGGGAAATTACATTATTTTGGGTCACCTTTTGTAACAACTGGTTTTAAATTATACGGGACCTAGAAGTATGCTAATTTGCAACATGCAGGGTAATAATAATTTTTAACAGTAATCAGCCAATTTTGAAGTCTGTTGAGAATAGAATTATAAATTTTCCATAAAATCAGATACTTTGATGAATGAGAGCACTTGGGTTTAAATGTGCTCTTTTTTGGGAAATGCTGGTATAAACACTAATAACCATAAACCAGAAAAAAAATAGATTACTCACTGGCTAGCCTTCCAACTAAGCTATCTGATTTATTCCACAGATTTTAAATTCTAATAATCCTTGTCTGTTGAAAATTGTGTTGCATTTAGTGGTGGACTGTATTTAAAAATATAAGAAGTGAGAACACCTTATACCTACTACATTATTGGATTTAGAAAAGTGCTTCTTTCCAAGCAGCTAAAGACAGTTCATTAAGACTTTGACAAAGGCAAATACTAATTTTTACATTTAAAAACACATTATTTTAAAGTCTCTAACTATGAAAATAAATATTCTTTTAATACTAGTTTTGTATGCAGCTTGATGTTCATCACTGTATCTGTGCTCTACAAATATTATTATTTAGTGTAAGTGGGATTTCTGTTCTAAATCATGTTTCTGTAGTGATGATTGAAATAATAGCTAAGAAAGAAGTTTCTAGGGTGAGCTTATTATTTAGTTTTTAAGCAAATATATTTCTTACTATTCATTGTAAGAAGAGGTGATATTTCTAAAATCAGTGTTCCCAGATTTTCTGCATGGCTTTCCTCTCAGGGTAGTACAGCAGAAGCAGCTCATCAAATTCTAAGATTCCTTCAAATGTTTTGGTCTTAGCTATTGTGTAACAACTCCTGAGTAGTCTTATACTCATGTATTCAAAGGAAACAGACAGAAAATTCTTACTTTTGGGGAAAGGATAGTCTAGCTCCTTGCTCAGCATGTGTTCAGATGAAAAGCATGTTCTCACCAGGGAAGCAGAATGATTGGCACAGCCAGGAAGGCTGAATGGGGGCTGCCTTGTCAGCATCAACCATTCAGTAGGATTAGCTGTATTCCTAAACATATCCAAACATCTTGCCTCTTGGAACTCATCACACAAGGAAACAGGAAAGCAAAAGGTCTTGGGACAACACATTCCCGTCCCTGCCCAGTGCTGTGAACTACCAGCACTGTTGTTCCAGCTCACGGCTGAATTCTCTTGAAGAGCAGATTGGCTCGGCCCTCTCAGAAGCAGAAACTCATGGCAGGTACCTGAAATGGCTCTTTTATCATTATCTGAGGGGCTGCTGTGAAGCTTGTCATGGTTTACCAGGCCCAGCTCCTACCTTCAGCTGCCACAGCCTCCTTGCTTTGATTTGCAGGCACACACTCTCTCTCCAAAACCTTGTCAGCAAGATCATTTTGAGTTTAATGAGAGTATTTCTTTTTCTAATTTGCTTCAAGTTGCTGAATTAAATAATGGAAGTGGTCAAACACCTAGAGGACTGTCTAGAAAGAATAAGTACAGGCAACCTCTACACTCCACCCTCTACGCACACACGTGCACACAGGCGCGCGCACACACACGTGCATACATTATTTGTGACTATCTTCCATCTGTGCTGACATGGATGAGAATTTACAACTGCTTTGAAAAAGTTACAAGCAGTACCTCAGAAATTCCACATTTTACTGAGCTGCGTTATTATGGCACATTTGTCAGGCAGCCAAATGCTATGTCAGCCCTGCAATTGATTTACAGCAACATCTGTAAGAATATTTGAGGAGAGGAGGAAACTAATGTCCACTTTCAATTCCAGCATTCCAAAGAAACTAATGGATATAGAGGATTCACAAACAGAAAACACAGAAATAAATAGCACATTTGAAAGGTTATGTGCTCAATGTTACAAAAAGGAATAGGGAAAAATAACAAATAAATGCGATACTTTTCAGACAAGAAAATAACCACAGCCTTTTCAGGCATGTCTTAACTTAGCCATATAAAACACCTGGCCCTAAAAAAAGCATACCCCTTTTTTTTCCTTTCTTGATGAATATATGAAGCTTGAGCAGGAAGGCCACATAAGCTTAAAATTCCTTTATGAAAGACCTCATTAAAGGAAAAAAAAAAAAAATCCCACCACCAAACTTATAAAATAGTTACTTTGTAATTGCTATGAGCTATATGAGCAAATTCTTACTTTTCCATTTAAGAATGTTTTGTGAGGAGAAAAGAGGTCCAACGCTGGAACAGCTGGAAAGCTTTGGGTGGAGGAAAGGGGTAGGAATGCCTTTCCCAGATCCCTCTCCTCAGCCTCTGCACCTGATCAATGACCAGACATTACAGACTCAAAGATGTTTCCCCAGCTGCCTTGTCTGAGAGATAACTATCTGATACAGCCTTTTATTTGCACTTCAGTTTAACAGAAGAGATGATTCGGGCATTGCTTGCACAGCTCCTGAATCTGAGGTGCTGTTTGAGATCTGCTGGATCCAGGCACCCCCAGGGTAGGAGCTGTGGAGACCAAGGCTGCCACTGTGGCTCCCTGCCAACAGCACACACAGCAATGCTGAGAGACCACTCGGGGCTTGTCAGAATCCATCTTGGGACCAGCCTCCTACAGCTCTCATAGTGCACAGGGAGCCGAACATCCCTAATCACACAGAAAAATATCAAGCCTGACTCTTTATGATTATAGAAACTTGTTGAGTCAGTACTTTCAAGAAGAAATCAAGGTAAGAAACATGCTCTGGTAGGAAGGAGAATCAATCTGCAAGGACCTGCCAAACTCAGTTCAAATAGATTTGGGAAGAGGGATGTGCAGCAGGGAAAGAACAAGCAACAGTTCTGCGCACTCCAGCTGTGTGCCTGGTCTGTGTTGTCCTGATAAGCCAAGGGGCTCTGCACTTTATATTCCAGATCTGAATGGAAAAGGGAGAATTCAAAAACAAAAATGAAAATAATTTTGAGACAAGTAATTTCAGAGTGAACAATCAAAACATTTCTATTTTTTCACACATTTTTCATGTTCTGATTTAAGCCACTTAGTAAAACAAGTTCAGTGACTCAGTGTCACAGAGTTGCTTTTTGATTTCATCTTCTCTTTATTTTTTTCCAAAAAATCCCATACTTTGAATGTAAATGCTGTTTCAGATAAAATTGCTAGAGTGTGATGGTAGGTGAAATAACACAGTTGTTATAAGCTACAGAACAATAAACAAACATATTTTTAAAATAAGGCACTTAAGAACCTCAGTTTATGTTAAAGGATAATTTTATTCACTAAGTTAATGCAGCTTTCTGATTAGTCATATTTTCCATCATCACTGCCATTTTACTACTTTACCTACTATGTGGTCACATTTACGTGAAATTTAATTCATTCTAAGAACACTTTTACACGTGGGTTTTTGTGCCCTTGCCAAAATCTGAGAGCAGATTAACTTTTCCCTGCTAACAGCAAATACCTACGAGGCTGCTGCAAGCACCCCTGACACTTTCCATTCTTTAGCTTACATGGAAGGCTGTGTAAGCTAATTACAATGGAGGCCGTGTTTCCCTTTTCCTGAGGGAAGGTTAATAGAGAAAGAACTTTATACTAATAAAGAATCTGATCAATCTGTGGTAGAGGCCAGGCTACAGGCAGCTGGCTGCTGTAGCACTGATGCTTTCTTAATGCTGCTGGTGTACAGACTCACAGCAGGTAGCAGTAAAAATAGAGTTTATTTTAAGCCAGGAGAGTGGCTAGTTTTAGTTATGAGTTGGCTTAATTATATATGTCTTCTACCACTTACTCAAACAGCAGCTTCTTTGCTGTGCTAGTCAGTCACAGCTATTAAAAAACATAGAACAAAAGACTCATTTGGAGATGTGTTGAAAATTATGTGGTACCAGTGAATCAAGTATTTTTTGTGTGAGCTCTCTGGTTAGTCAATAGACTGCAAAATTCTTCTGCATGCAGTTAGGCATGTCATGAGGGACCTCCATATGCCAAATGAAGTACCAAGTCTTTCTGCTTACATTTTAGAGTCTAGAATCAGAATGAGATTGAAAAGCAGTTCCAAAAACTCCAACGTACTTTGTCCTGCAGAAAATGCACACCTTCCACATTCAAGGGCTAATAAAGTGGTAGCTTTAATTCCTTGATAAGCTTATAGAATTATGAGGAGTAAATGTTAAAACCTGCACAAGTTACTCCCTTGGAACAAAAGAACTATTCAAAACCCCTCCATGGAGGGGAACTACAGCCCTCCTCCCCTGAATTCCCTTTAGGGTACCCCTGTAGCTCTGCCTTACAGCAGCTCTCACTAACATTTAGCATGCCAGCCCAGGACAGAACTAGGTATGTCTGTCTAGTGCTGGCACATCTATGAAAATCAGGATGAAAGTAGACCACCATTTGTTGATGAACAGAAGCTGAATGGATCCCTGAATTCTCCATGTCACAGCAAAACAAAATGCAAGCATTTTGCAAACATTTTGCAAGCAACTGAAGGACATCAATGTCTATTCCTCCATGGCAGTACTTTTTCAGTGATTTCTAAAATAAGTAGGCTGAACACCAGGACTAATAATACCAAAGGTCGCTTCTTTAACTGAATAGGAACTAATGTGGTTGTGCATCATTTTGCCATAAAAGAATCTGAAGCCTCACTGTCCAAAAAAGATGCTATTTCACACATCTCTATAATCAATATCCTGTTGTGGTTCATGTTTTGTTTGGATTTTATTCCGTTATAATATTTTCTTGTTACAATGGTTTCTCCCGGTTGTACCCCTACGTTGTTGTTAAATGGTTTCTCCCCTTCCCCCGCCTACCCTTGTCCGTCACCCTAAGCCCCGCCCCTCGGTCCAGAACCTTCCCTGTCTTTCACCTTAGTCCCTGCCCCTACGGTTGTCAATCCTTCCTGGCCCCTCCCTTTGTTCTAGAGAACTCTATATCATTCATCCCCTTCTCGCCCTGTGATTTGTTACTGTGTTGAAGTCCCCTCCTATGTTACCCCTTATTGGTAGTTCAAATGTGTAATCCCGCCTTATGTTACACCCCCGGTTGCCTCTGAGTGGTTGATGTGTTGTACCCTCCCCTGGGGGAGGGCCCCTATTTAAGTTGCTGTACACCCCTTCTCCTCACTTTTTTGGGTTCCCTTCCCTTGCTCCCAGTTCTCCTCCCCGCCCTTCCAATAAACCCTATCCTGGAACCTAGAAAGGTCTCCCTCTCAATCCTTTACTTTCCCTCAGGCGTAGTGAGCGGCCGAAGAGAGCTTGGAGCCCTAGCCACACTCCTGGTTCCGGGAATCTGGGAGGTGGCCCACTCGTGACGCCGGCAGCCAGCGGAGCTAGGTGGGCTTGCCTAAATCTGAGTGGTCAAGGCTGACCGCGTCAATATCCAAATTTTCATAATCCAGCAGCAGATCCAAATCATAAGCTTCTGCATACACATCTACAAAGAAAGTGCTGAAAATAAGTAGGTCGCATATTGCTATGGCAAATGAGAGTGTCTTTAGACAACGTTGCATATAAGTCTTTCAAAGTAGAGCCCTACAAAATCCCAAAGCCTGTTTTATATCCAGGGGATCTTACTACCTCTGTCAAGTAAGTTAGATCTTCATTTCCAATGCCATATTTGAAATTCATGTGCCTTAAAACAGGCCACCATTAATTTCAGAACAGAGTACATACATGTACTCAGACTGCCAACTCCTGCACTGAAATTGCTGGCTAACAGCCCATGGTCAACAGCCAAATTGAATAGGAAGAACATCAATGCCCTTGCTGATGGCTGAGGTCCAGGGATCATGAAGAAGTGCTGTTCTGTAGTCCATAATCAAGAGAAATTTATGGTTCTGTTCTCTGTTGTGTGGGAAAAAAAATTCTGAAGTCACAAAGCCTAAATTTGTTTTACAAGCAGTAAATTTAGAATTGCTACTGACTTCACCCTCAGGTCGTGCTGTCCCATGGCATTCTTGAGTCACATTGATCACACACAATCTGACACAGTGGACCCCACAGACCACATGACTCTGGGAAACTATGCACTGCACCAGAAATATTCAATCTTGAACCCAAACACAGAAAAACAAACAGATCTTGTTTCTTGTCTACCAGAAAAAGAGATTTTAGATGCAGTAAGAGGTAACTTTTCAGAAAATGTGCCCTTTGGTGCATTGCTGCTTTTGGCACTTGTAAGTAGAGAGGGTGAGTGGAATTAAACATACAAAAAGCACTGTAAAGCTTTTAAAGTACAAAAATGCTCTTTATTATGCTTATAACATTGTACTATAAATATTTTATCCCTGTCTCCTGAATTACGCATTTTCTGCACACTTGATACCAAGTTCTTCCTAAAGCTGTGGCTAGCCTCTCTCCAACACTTCCCCTCCTCTCTTTCAGCACACAACTGCTGCTGACTTACTGCCTGCAATTGCACTGTGCTCTGTAAACTGAGTCCATTTGTCCCAGCCTGTCACCACAGTAACAGGGCAAGCAGAGAAACTGGAAACTGAGGAGCTGAGTAAACTGGTAACTGAGGTTACCAGAGAGGGTCCCCTGAGGATATGGGAGCAGTATTGAGCTATGAGAGAAAAAAGCAGCATGGGAAACAGGAGAGGCCACCTGTTCTGTTTGGTAAGAAGTCAGTCTGTACATATTTATTTCAGAGGAACAAGTGACCCTTTAATACTTAAGCACAACAATCAGGAGAAGCACCTTTTGCCACATTTTAGTAAGCCAAGACGTTGCTTTTATTCCCTCCTGTACCGCTTCCCTGAAATATAAAATAATAAAGTTCTTAACTGGAGTAAAATGGTATGTACACAAACTGCATCTTGTTATACATTTATTTTTACCTTTACTAAACAGGCTGAGATTACCCTCTCTCTCTATTTTCTTAATGAAATAATTTCACAAGACTTGTCAACTAACATCCAACTACTCAAGACACGTTCTCTATGACAAAGCAGTACACTAAGTGAGCAAAAAAGAAGACTTCACTGAGAAAGTATAGTTCTCTGAGATATGTCATATCCACAAGAAGAAATCTTGCAAGTAGCTAATAGAATTTCTGCTTATGTTTATACTCAAGAAGGAACACAATCCCAAATTATAGTCCTGGATTGTAAGGCTGGCAGAACACAAATGTTTGCAGTGCAAAGCGAAGTCTTAGTTTTAAGCTTCTTTGAAGCGGCTCAAGGAATAACGCTTAAGTGTTCAAGAGATCCCCAAGACTGAAATAAGAAATGTTTGGTGACACTAATGAGCCCTCGGTTGGAGAAAGCTTTGCACTTAACTCTTTGCCATTTTTCAAGATCCCCTTACAGTTAAGAATTCTAAATTAAAGCATTTGCTGCTGAAATACATTAGTACTCCATAAGGTTGTGTTTGAGATTGTAACGCCCTTCAGTACGCAGGTATCCCTAGTGTCATCTCATACACACCATTTATGTTACTCATTTAGGAAATGCTTGCACCAGAGAGATTGTGGTAAATGAGTAGCTCCATTTATCTAAAACTATTTAGGGCTTGCAGAAATTGTACCTCAGCAAATGCTTGTGTGAGTTCAACAGGCAAAACATTTTGTTGTGTAAAGCATTAAGTGGATACTGCCCCTAAAGAACATTCTACAAGTTTTAAAGTGAGCCCATGGCAAGATTCCAGCTGCTGCTGGTCATAAAACTGCAAAATGTCTGTTTTGTCATTCAGCAACACAACACTGGTTTCTCATTCTAATTCTTGAGATGCAGTGTAAGCTTTACTCTGGGTTTGCTGCAATGTATTTCCCCATCACATCAACTTACGATTTAGCTTTCAGCTCAGTAAATACCCAACTACCAGCTGAATAACATCTGCATCTTAGAGGGGAGAAGAGGGAAAAAATTAAAAAAAAAAAAAAAAAAAAGATGAAATGTAGTGTCCGAGTAAATATCATTGTGCATTGCATNGGGAAAAAAATAAAAAAAAAAAAAAAAAAAAAAGATGCAAGCAAACTTCCAAGCCTTTAAAACAGGTGTTTAATTACATAAACTACCTTGCACTTTACAGACTGCCACTGTATTTAAGCACAATTCACTTATAAAACACAAAAGCTATCAGAAAAGAAGACTTTGGAGCTTTCATTTCCATTTCTGGGCATTTAAGGCATCAACTAAAATTTTAAGTCATTCCCACGTCTAGATTGCTAAATTCAACTTGATGAAAAGCATTTAAAATTTAGTCATTGACCCTGAACACTTATTTAGGTATAGACATCCAAGCCTTTGGAAGATTAGTATCTTTGCAAGGGAGATGAAAAAGGAATGACATTGTGACTGTTCTCAACCTTCACCCACTACAGAATTTAAAGGTTATTTTTCACAATGGACCTTTAACATGGAGTTCTTAAGGATAAACACTAAATCTGGAGTTACTGTTTTTACCTTTCGTATTTTTTAGCACGTCAAAAAAACAATGTCTGGTTATAAACAGGAGTTATCACAGGCCCCAGCTTTCCTCTCCCTAAAAACAGGGTCACTAGGGAGGGGGGTTTGGGGGAGAAAAAGGAGAGATATTCAGCAAATCAAATTTTAGATTTCTTGCCTTATTGACCTACAGGTTTGTGCTTAACTGAGGAAAAATTAATCTTTTTCAAACACACTTAATTATAATCAAATACCCGTACCAGTATCTGTCACCACATCAGCACATCTGGCAGCAGTGAAGACAAATTAACATTAAGTCAAAAAATCTGGCAATATGATCACCTAAAGGACGCAAAATCCACTCTGTATGCTTAGACCACCAGTGACTAAGGATGGATTAACTTCCTGTCTCTAATACTGGTGCCTAAATTAAAGAGAAATTGTACTGCAATCTGGGTACCAGGTTTCTGGCTGCAGACAACCAAAAGCCCTTAGTTCAGCTACACCAGGCAACAAAATCTTTGCTCTCACTTTAGCCCTGATGCCTGTGATGGCCTATTCCAACAGCTGCTTTTAATTTAGTTTAAAAGAAACTATTTGGCAACCATGTATGTTTGCACCTTCAAAGCAGGCAGATTTAAAAAGCCCATGTCCCGTAGAATTAACCATTTTGAAGTCGTTCTGTTTTAGTGCAGTGATGACAACAGGATTCACAGCTTTTTAAAACAATAGGCATCTGTACATGGAAACACAAAATAAAGACCATTTTCACTCACTTTTAACTACTGTTTTATAGTAAGCAATCCTCTTCCTCTGACTTTGTACAGATTAGGATACTGAGTTCGTTACCACAAATATAAGACTCCAGCAAGAGTCTACAATTGCTCAACTTGACTGAGCAATTAAATAAAGCACAGATCTCATCTCTAACCAGAGAAGGGCAGCCAAGTTAATGAACAGACACATGGATTAAACCAAAGAAAACATTATCTTGTTCTTGAATTACCTCCTCATGTTGAGCAGGAAGTGGCTGCAGAAGCGAAAAAGAGGGAGAAAGGGTATGGGAAAGCAAAGACTCAGGCACACACTGCGTATTTGGCAAACACTTGACACTAATCCACTCAGAGAAGAGCTAGGTTACCAGGCAGATATCCAGTGCCTTTTTTTTCTTCTTTTACTAAACAGCTTGCTATGAATTTGTGCATCTACTGTGTATATCCCTCCACCAGATGCAGGCACAGTAACAAAGGCACAGGCAAACTGCTGGTACTACAGCCTCATGGGCATGAAAACTGAGAGCTTGTGTGTGCACATCTGACAGGGGGAATTCACAAACTGGAGGATTTACAGCCTTGCTTTGGTTCAAATAGCTGCAACCCACCTTCCCAGCAGCTGTGGCAGGACCACACTCACTCTTTGAAGATGAACATATTTTATACAGTGAATTTAAAGGTACAAGTTAAGTCAAATAAAGGTGCAAACATGCATCAGAAAGCACCTAAATTTGCAACACTGTCTACAAACGTAATTCACACTTTTCATTCTTCATACAATAATGTGGGTCAGAGACCACATGGCAGCATATTTTATTAAAGTAATGTGCAAATAAGACGCATGATACCTGCAAATAGCATGGAGTTTCCATTTGTAAAAAGGTACAAGTAATGGTACAAAATTAAAATGCTTACTACTCATTTCAAGAAAATGAAGTCTCACACAGAAATACATACGCTGTATTATTTACACCATTAATTTACAAAACATATTATTTGCATTAAAAAAGGCTATAAAATAATTACAAATATATTTTTATAAGGATTTTTTTCCCTGTATAATCAATGTAGAGCATCTTGGAAATTATGCTTTATTAGAAAAAAATATTTTTTTTTCTTCTGATTTCAGAGCATCATGTGGTTTCCTTCTTCCTTTCCTATCCTTATTCCCTTTTTAAATAAAGTTCCATATTGAGGTAGTAGTATGTCAAATTATTTCTTTGGTTCCAGAAATCATTAAGTCCAAAAGGAGCTATGCATCTGAATCACAGGATTGGAAAGCAGAAGTCCTAAAGTTTTCAAATGACTGTTTGCAAGTATAAAAGCTGTTTTCTCCTCTAGAAACTGTTCTTTTCTTTCCCTCTTCATCTGCCTCTGCATCGAAGTCCAGTGAGACAGGATGATTATTATGGGAGGTTTTTGGTTGGCAATTTGGTGGCTGTCTGCAGCTTGAAAGAGAATCCAGCTGAGGCCTCCATAAAGGCTTTCCAAACGTTCCTGAAAGACAGTAAAAGAGTGAGCACAGAAATACTGATGCTAAAAGCTTTGTGTCTGATACTAGTGTACGTAAGTGACACTGAAATGCAAGCCAAGGATTGACAAAGTTCACCAAAGTGAGATTTTACTTATATGTTGCTTTACCATTTAAAAGAAAATATCCATGTGATCACAAGCATAAGGCAAGATTCTGCCACCAGAGGCATTAAAAACATTTCCAAGTAGTTGTACAGCCATACACAACTTCATTTCTTTTGTTTTCATGACTACTTCCACACTCATTTTTCTCTGGGGAGGCTGGTGAGGGGGGAGGTGGGAACACAGACCAAACTGCAAACGTATCACAAGACACTTTCTAATGCAAAAGTCACTCCCTGTTTTGTTCTTCAATAAATGAATGATATGTGCAATCTATCGTGAAGTTCAGAAAAAATAAAATAGGAATTTAAAAAAAACATAACCCCACAACCTCTATCAGGTTATACAACACTGTACCACATTGCAATCTGAATGATAATGCAATCTTTTTCTGGCCAACATCTCCCATTAATAATAAAGATGGGAGATCTATAAACATGCAGACAGCCACATGCTCCATTCACCACTGATCATCAGTTGTGGTCAAAGAGAACAGTAGCAATCCAAAGAGAATTACACACTTCAGTTCAATTGTTATTAATAATTATCTGGATTTACTAGTCAGGAAACAATCAGTGTGTGTCACTCTTCACCACTGGGAAGCTGTTATTATCAACACCTCTACAAGGAGGGCCTTCTTTTTTCACTGAACAAAGATACAGGCATCGTAAGTCATAGTGTCTGTAAGGACTTGTTTTCAGAGGACAATGTGCCATAAGGCTGACTTTGAAGAACTCAAGTTTTTATTAATAATTTAGCACTACATTTTTAAATAAATTTTGAAACCAAAATGCAACACTTTGTTTAGTTATTAAACTTTGTTTAGTTATTAAAAGCAAGAAGTTACTAAAAAAGGAATTGGACAAAATCCCTATTTTCATCAATGATTTGTAGAGCAGTTTTGACCTAACGCAGTATGAAAAGATGTTCCTCACAGCACCAAAGCTACAAATCAACTGTCTTAAAAACAAAAATCCAAGCTATGAACTTTCTGGCTAGTGCATCAACAGTGATGCTAATGCCAGTTTTCTTCTTCACTGTGATTACTCAGGCAAAAGGGGGCTTGCATTTGATGATCGTGTTGAAGAAGCAAATTCTCAACTAAAGACAAGAAATCTTTCACAACTTCTTCCACAGCCACCACCTCCAAGATCTAGCCATCAGCTCCTTGAGGGAAGAGTGCTAATGATTATGAAGCATCTAAGGCAATGACAATATAGCGTTGTGGGGCAGTACACTCAGAGAACTGATGGAAAGAAGTAACTCTGCATAGATTTTTACCGCAGGACTATGTGCCTTTGAGGTGACATTAACTCCTAGATATATGAACATACAGTTGGACTGTTTTCTGCAGGAGACATGCTAAAGCCCTATCTGCACAATCCCACCACAGTAATAGTGGCAGGCAGCCAGGAGGCTGGCTGTGTGCAGTCCCAGGGTCTCTGCCAGATGTCCTGGCATCTGCAACATTTTACAGTTCAAACATCTAGCTTTTGAAGGGGAAAAACTTCAGAGCTCGTGCCTCCCTCCCCATCCCAAGAACAAAGAGACCAGTGATGCACATTCCCCCAGGTCCCCTTCAGAGCCAGCAGACCCAGATCTTGATCAGTCAGTGTTGACACACCAGCCAGGAGACAATCCATGGTACCAGGGCTGTTCTTGGCACTAAGATATCACAAGGATGAAAACAGTATGGGGTTTTGTATGCATTTTAAACCAAGCAACCAAACCAACATCCAAAATTTAATGAGCTTCAAGGATAAAGCAATGCTTTTCTCCTTCCCTCACCTCTCCCTACAGTCTGGATTTAAACTGTAAACCCTAAACTAAACTTTGGGAATTCTTTTGTCATGCACATCATGAGAAAATGACTAAAGAGGGATAGAGAGGGCATTTTTACATACTGCCTTATTTTGAAAGGTAAATAATTCTGGCTGTGTTATACAATATATATGCATACTGGTTCAAGTCTGCCCACCTGAGCTCTCCTTACATACCTTCTGCCTGTCAGGCAAAACTTCTGGTATGCCTGAAGTCCGTTAAAGTATATTTAAGTTATGTATGCTAACATTTACAGAAATCTGCCAGCTATATTAAGATAGAAGATAAGAATCGCATCACTGATGAGATTTTTACATAAGTGTGAGCTATTAAGATCTAGTAATCTAAATATCTTCATTACCTATTTTTACTATAATCACTTTTCTGCTCCTCAGCTTCAAACTGGGAAAGAAAAAGCTGAGAAATCAGTTTTGCTTAGTGTTGTAGGTAGGAAACAAGACAGTAAAGAAAATAGCAGCTTAAATAAAAAAACAATAGCTGGAACATACCCATGAAAGTGCTGTTACTCATAATAGATGAGGGTTCCAAACTTCTGTTTAAATCTAATGTATCTGAGTTGAGACTTTTGCTTTTCAGTCCAGTTCCTTCATTTTGAGTATAAATAGAGTTCATCAATCTGCTACTTGTAGCCTGTGTCCCAATAATGCCAACACACTGGTCAAAGGGATCTTCCTGTGGAGGTGCATATTGATAGCATTCCTTTTTCTTTAAATATCCAGACTCATAAGGGCCCAAGCCTGCTGTTCTCTGGTCAGGGCTGCAACCTGAAGGAAGTGAAAAATTCATTTTATACAGATTCATCATAACAAAAATTGAGTTAGGACTAAAATTGCCCCCCACCAACTTACTTGTACTGTATGCTTCAAATGCGTCAGAATTGTAAGCATTGCCTTTTAAATACAAAGTCCCTGAAGTCCCCAGATAGTGGCATAGGAATGGATCTGCAACACCCTCCAAGTCTGTTTCACTGCTGTTATCTAGATGGCAAATGCCTTAAAAATAAAATTGATGTGTCACCACATGGTCTTTTCTGAATCTTCAGCTTAGAGTTTCCTAAGTTTTAAGAACCTCACACGTTCAACTATGTTTCATAGTGTAGCTTAGAGTTTGCTTACATTTAACCTAACCTGTGGATGAGAATTCTAATTCCAGCAACTGTTTAATTAATTAGCTTGACAAAGAATGTGTCACTTCACTGCACAATCCCTGAACAACAAAACCAAACCAAACCAATCACAGGGATCAGAACCAGGGACTTCCTTCTTCTAAAGCGCAGAAGACAAATTCATTATCTGTCTGACAGCCACCTTTCAAAGCAGAGTGTCAATGTCAAAGTCTTGGCTGGAAGAATCTGAGGGAGTCACTGGCTGCTAAACAGCTATAAAGATTTTCAATTCAATGGCTCCTGAAAGCTTTGGACAGTCTCTGGTTCTTGATCCACAAAAAGGCTGCTCCTCTCACTACCCTACAACTGAAAAACTACCTCACCATTACTCCGTTCCCACCTTCCCAGCTCCTGATTGTATCTCAACCCCAAGCTGTTTCCCAGAAAGGGAAACCTCCCTAGTGCAGGTATGTACGGGATTCTTCGGGGCCGCATATATAAATGTCAAGTACTACAGCTTTTAACTTGCAGTCACCTTAAATCCTTTATTGACTATGACCGTAATGATTCTTTTAACCGGCAAGTTTAAACAGTTATACTTAAGTTCCACTGGTATTACCACACATGCGTACATTCCACTAAAAGCATCCTTTGGACACTCCTGTTTTGCTCATGTCCTCATCAGTTTAAAGTTACCCTGAGACTAGAGAAAAACTTCCTGATTTAATTAACACTATAATGTCATTTGGGTGAACAGAACCAAGTTCCAGTTATTATCATGTAGAAAAAATCCCAAGCAATAAACTTCACATCCTCTACTGAATTCTGTAAACATGCTTCTTTTCTGTTATTTCTATTAGTCAGAAAGACAACAGCCAAACTGCAGCTCCTCAAGCCACGTGAAAAATCTGCTTAGCATTTTTTACCTACCATTACTGTCCCTCTGCTGCAGGAAATAGCCTCCTACAGAAGACGAGAGGAACTGATGGTGACTACCATTTTCAGATGAGCCATATCCATCCTGCCTTTCAGCCAGCGTCCCCTGGGATGACAGGTAACTTGGAATGTCAGCAGGCAAATTTGTTTCATCTGTGGGGAAGCAAAACACATACAAAAGCCATCAGCATACTTCAGTTTGTAGAAACATTTTTAAACTTGTCAGCAAAGCACTGAAAGTAACAAATAATTCACTTTTCTGCCTCTGAGTCAAAGCACACAAATATTCCTACAATAAAGTCACTGAAAAGCAACCATAAA
>VZTT01066096.1:9260-19992 GCA_013400855.1 Buphagus erythrorhynchus
AGTTCCAGCTGTTAATTTTTATTTTCCTGTCATATTGGTGGTATTATCACACTTACTTATCCAGAGCAGGAGAAGTTTTGTAATCACAGTCTTGAGTTAATTCTCTCTGTTCCTCCTATGTCCTAGTTACTGCAAGACAAGCTAATGCAGGAAAAACACCTGTCACACATGTACAGAGAGCAGTGTGTGTCCCTGGAAGGGGAGGTGGCTAGGATCCGTGAGGAGCGAGATGCTGGCAAAGAGCTCTTTAAGGTAATTAGTCTGTCATCATCTGCTGGCTGTGTGATGATCCTCCAGCATTTATTTTGTATAGCCTATTGAGATTTCATCTCCATAGGAACGCTCAGAAAAGCTGGAGAAGCGCCTGAAACTGATGACCCAGCGATGTGAAGCCTTGGAAAAACGTCGTAGTTTGGAAGTAGAGGGCTTCAAGAATGACATTAAACAGCTTCAGCAGAAAATGAAAGGTGTAGAGAATCATATTTATAAGGTAACAGCTAAGCTTTTCTGAGGCAGATTTGTGGGCTTATCCTATAGAGGTGAATTCTCAGTATTTAACATAGTATTCCCCTAGGGTTAAGGAAATAATTCCTTTTTTAAGTACTCCTTTAAATATCAGTATCTAACAAAACTTGCCTCCTCTGTATTTTACAAAAAAGATTTGTCTTTGCTTATCAATTAGGCATTAAGCTTACCAAGAACTGTCCTGCCTATACATTAGCTGTGTATTTTTGTTTCCACTCTCAAAAGTTCTTATGTTATACCCGTAGCTTAGTTAGCTGTCTCAAAATTGCAAGTAGTTTGATTCAGAAATTTATCCTGCAAAGAAAGTGATTGTTGATTTTCTTTGTGAGAGCCATAGTGTTTGCTTCTGTTCCAGTAAGAGGTAGATCATAAGTATTGTGAGTATTCTTTTTATTACCTTAGTATGTCACTTGTGACTTTGCAAAAATCACTGCAGAAGCAATGACTGGAAGTTGAAGCTGTGTTCTCTGTAGTAGCTTCCAGATGTGTAGATGAACATCAGAGAACAGATGAACATCCCTCCAACTTAGAGGGAAAGGCACAGCCTTGATGTTGCTTAGAGTTTAGGATGAGACATTTATCTATAATATGCTTGAGAGGATGATCTTGGCATAGTTTAGACTCTCCTGCAGGAGTCTGGCAGTGCTACTGATTCATTCTTTTCCTGTACTTCTGATGTGCAGTTCAGTTTACACAGACTAATGCTTTTATTTTGATTAAATGTTTCAGGTTTTTTTTGGCCTGTGGGTTTTTCAGCTTTATTCTTTTAAGCACTAACAGCAGTACGTGAAAGGAGGGAAAAGTGTGTATGATGCCTTTACTGCAGACTTGTGTGTTTTATATCTGTGGGTATGCTCTTCATTGTATTCTCAATTTCTTAACACTGTTAACCACAAGAGGGCAGGGGAACAAAATACTTGCAAGAAGTCTCCAGAGTGATCATTCAATCTTTCTCGTGACTTGAGGTCAAAATGACTAGAGATGACCAAATTTCCTGATTTTGCATATTAAAATCTTGGACCGAGGACTACATGATGACACAATAAGAAACCATAATGGGTCAAGAGAATAGAGGGATTTTAGAGCAGCTTCCAATGCTGTGTCCTTGAAAGTGGCTGGGCTGGCATGCTATCCAGTTGCAGGGTGACAGGAGATGTCAGCCCTGGCCAGCTTGCCATCAGAATTCTGATTATCCAGCAGCCTTTGTTGGACTCAGTACAGGCCATGTGGCACTGTCTGAGTCAAGGCGTTGGACTTGAACTACTCTTGAATCCTGTGCAGTTCAGAGGGCAGCAGGTCAGCCACAGCAGTTAGAACACCTCCAGTTTTAATAGCAAAAGATAAAATGTCATCACCTGAGGTACTTAGAACTAGATAAGAGTTACTTGATAAATACTTGCCCCTTTTTGTGTGTCTCTAAATAATACAGGAACTAGAAAGGAGTCAACAGGCTATGAGTCAACATGGTTATAGTCTATTAAGATTTCTTCCTTGCCAGTGCTTTAATACAACAACATAATGTTATGAAAGCTTTGTTCTTTATTTTTGATTCTGAAGCACCTTTCTATTTGTGCATNTTTATACTGTACAGCTTTGTTTTTCTTAATCTGTTTTTCTTTTTGTTTTTAGGTGGCTTTGAATTTGGGACCAGACCAGGATCTTGCAGTTCTACGTGAGGTCCGCGAAGGAAACAAACTAACACGTAAAATTCAAGGAGAACTAAAAGACTTAAAAGCAAAAATCTACAGCTTAGAGGATGAACTATGGCACTGCTGAAGCTGAATTATTAGCTGGCATCCTAATTTTAGGACTAGGACATTGCTAGACTTGAATAGTCATATTCAAGAACAGCTCCTGCTTGTTTGTTTCCTGGCATCCATTGACAGAAGGTTGAGAAAATCTGCAGTTAATGTCATAAGTGTACATGAGCCATTCCTAGTGTACCAGATTATATTGCAGTTTGAGCTGAGAGATGGCACCTGATAAAACTGACTTTAAAAGTACATGATGACTGATGCATCAGGAGTGTGTGTATGACTATCTTCATATTTGTGGTAGGGATCAGTGTATACTGTCCTTTGCCTTTATTTATTTGGTGCATATTATAAATCATATACATGGTCATAATGAAATTATTAATCATAGAAGGATCTAGTTGAAGATCTGAATTTTGGCTGACATTTTCCTATGTGAGAAGCAGCTTTTAAAATAGTTTATATGATTACTGTTTTGGTGCTTAGCACCTCGGGATGTAACTGGAAATTCTCATATAGAAAGTCTGCACTAAAATGTCTTACATTGGACTCGTGGACAGAATAACTATTTTAAAATGGCTCCTGTTTGCTTGGTTTATCCTAACAAAACAAACTAACTGACAAACCTAACTGACTTAATATGGTGGGAAAAGATAACCCATTATAGAACTCTTCTGCAAGGATGAGCAACATTTACACGAGTTCTGGATGCTTGGTGGGAAGGGAGGTACTGCACAACTGAAATTCCTCTTCCCATTCCTCACAGTTGTTTTAACACGCAGAGGAGGTCCCTAATAAAGGGAATCTAGTATCTTCCTTAACCACCATATTATCTGTCTTTGTAGCTCTGAACAAGATCATGGTTGTGTGCAGAGAAATCATGGTCAGCTTTTGCAGTTGCAGTTTTTTAGCAGTTGTTGCTACTGAACTGTAACAAACTGGGGTGGAAGAGCAGGTGCCCAGTTGCTACATGAGAGCTGTAACTGTAGCTATATAATGATTCTCCAGCCCTATGATTATCATCTTCATACCAGACATCACAAATCTAGAAAACAGATGAAATCATGACAAGGGTTACAACATGGCTTCAGCTGAGTTTATAATTGCAGGTATTCATACTTTTACTGTAGTGTCAGCAAATCTTGTCCACCTTGCAGCCTGAGAGCAGATCTGTAGTGGAGAAGGGATTTCAATGCCTCTATTTCCTACTTTACCTTTCTTTACCTTGTTTTTGAAGTATACATTATATAGGCTACTAACACTTCCTTTCTCTTTGAGAAGAACTTAGTGTGTGGAAGCAGGCAATTTCTTCTGGATTTGGAAGTGGCCCTGCAGATCCTCATTTAATGTTTCATAAGTAGATATGGAAAAGATGGATGTTTATGTGCTGTGAAGGTTTGGAGAAGGAAGAGTTGTTTTTATAGCATCAGCTAAAGCAATGCAGGAGGGGAAGTGCCCTTAAGACATGCATACTCCCTTCAGTCCTGATGAGCTTTCTGTCCCTTATGGTCCTGTACTGTGGCTTTTATTCTGTATGTGTTCTTAAGGGCAATTGATCACAGAGTTCAGTGTGAGTGGGTGACAGTCTGTCCCTGGGTGCTCTACTACACTGCAGCTTGCAAGGGGCTCTTTTAAAGGATGTTGCACTGATCAGTTGAGCTGAAAATGCTGATCTGTTCAGAAACTGGTTCATGAGCAACCTGGGTGCCAATGAGATGTGGACAGTTAAGGAAGGGTATTTAATGCAATCCATCATTTACTCTCTCTTTCCTAGCTGGTTGGTACTTTCTTAGAGAAATCAAGCTAATTAAAGTGAGTTTGTATGTGAAATAATATAGTACTTGCTTGAGGAGAAGATATCAATCCTATCACAGGGCCTAAGAGGCTGCTTCTGAAAATTGCTACATAATGAAGCCTTAACCACTCATTCAGCAAGATCCATCTTTTTAAATTCAGCTGATGGGAGCCTAGCAAAAAGGTCTCTTTAACCTATAGGATCCTGTTTATTTTCAACTGTTCCAAGCAAAAGAATTGCTTGTGAAATGACATTTTCCTCACTTGAAAGCCATGAAGTGTATCTGGATCAGGACTTAAAGCTTTGACATTCAGGTTTGTAAGACTGGGAGGAAGTATTGGGGGAAGAAGGATGTAAATGTTTAGTTTCCTGTCTTCCTTACCACTATTCTTTAGACTTCAGAAAGACTGAACAGAATAAAATGATAACATTCCTAATATATCTGCTAGTGTATCAAGATCAAAGTGCAATTTGAACATGATTCTTAGTATGTCACTAGGCTATGATCACTTCCTCTGGGGGGGGTGGTGGGAGGGAAATTATGGTGTTGTTACTCTGTAAATCCATTTTATTTGGAAGCTTGAATATTTTTCCAAGTGCAGGAAGTGCAAAGTATTGTACATGCTTTTTCTGTGTGGTATCACGTGATCATGTGAAATGTTGCCAAAACAAATGGGGACCTTCATGCCAAGAACTGCTTTTAAAGAGCCAAGTGCTTCCTACCACTGACAACTGCCCCTTAGAATGTCAACAAAGCAATATTGGCATTTTCAAAAAGGTTTCCTGGGAGAAGTTCCACTACCTTAATTACTTAATTTTTTCCTAGAATTTTGAGGTAGAAATCAAAGAATAGCATTTACTCCAGAGATGGATTAGCTTTTTTATTAACTGAAGTTAGTAATGTATGACTGATAATGTATGACTTTGTATCATTTCAATTCAGCTAATGCCAGGTTATGAGTGTAAGGAGCACAGAATCTGAAAGATTTGCAAAATACCTGCTTCTAAGCTTAGAGAGACTATAGTACAGGATTAAAGGTTAGAACTGGACAAATGTTCTTACTGTGAGCCAAGATATGAAAATATCTCTTGCATAACTAGAGGAGCAGGGGAAACCTTGTTGTGTGGCTTCATTTAAGTAAGGAAGGAGTGCCTACTTTTCAGAAGGAATGTTGAAATATTGGTTAAGGCATAGAACCACAGATGATTCAGAGGAAGAGAAAAGGTTGTGCAAGAGCTCATTTTGTCTTGCCTAAAGAAGACTGATTAATATGTGTCTCTTGAAGACAAAAAAACCCCACTAAAGGCCTCTCTATCCTAGCAGGGCAATGCTGAGCAACAAGTAGCCTGAACTTGAAGTTAATTTAAAAAGGCATACATTTTTAACAGGGAGATTGTGCTTTTTTTTTTTTTTTTTCCCTTATTGTAACAAACTAGGTGTGGAGGTAACAAGTTCTCCATCTCTATCTTCAAATCAGAAAATTATTTTACTTCTGGAGAAGGTAGCTTGTTTTAATAAGTTGCTGGGTTTGACCCATTAGAACTTAATGAAATATAATAACATGAGCTAACAGGAAATAATTTAGTGGTTCTTTCTGGCTTCAAACCTGTGATGTGTTTATATGCAGTATTTGTTGGAGTTTTTTAGTTTTCATGCACTTGCTTTAATTATAGGGACATGCTGTGTCAGCTAACCCTGCACAGCAAGGTTACACAAGGTAAAAGAAAACCAAACCAAAATTTAAAAAAAAATCCCTTGTGATCTTCCTATATCACAATCTGAAGTAATTCCCAAGTGAATTGATGCTGTGACTGCATTCAGGCAGATCAACAGTTCTCATAGGTGTTAGAATAAAAGTATTAACAATCTAAACAGTAATATAGTATATGCTTGTAAGTGGCTGTATTTAAATTGCTTATGTAAATAGGATTATCACTTCAGAAAACATCTACATTTTACCACTGTGGATAGAATCTCTGGGCAGCCTGATAGTCTGGAATAGAAATGTTCCTATGTAAGCCAGGAATTCTTTGATAATCGGGTAGTAGTTTTGAGACTAGCTGGGAGCAACATGCCTATGTACTTTTTTTCTGGTGGGTCTGTTCATACTCATGCAAAGTGATGTTGTTCAGACTTTTAATTAATGCTCACAAACACATTTAATTTGATGTTCTAGAATGTGTTTGTGCCTGCTCAGTCAAAATCCTAATAAAGATGTCCTATTTGTCCCCATTCAAATAGTATATTATGGGCATTTAAAGAGTTTTCTTTCTAATTTTTCTGCAATATTTTGCTTTTCTATTTTCTGATTGCTTTAAATTATGAGAAAATATCCCCTTTACTCCCTAAAGAGTTTTTCTTAAGTGTGCAAGTCTCGCTGTAGAAATATACACATTTTTTAGCCTGCAGACTGAGATTATGCACCAAAACATTCTTGGACACTGTGGAAAGTGTTAATGGTGGGAGCTGCAGTGATTCCTTTTGACTGCTGTCTTCATAAGGTTTTAGACAAAAAGAGCCAAGTTTGGATTCTTAGGTTGCATCAAAAGTTAAGAATTTTCTGTCCAAAACAGGCCATCAGAGGTAAGCAATACTTTAACTCACTGGCAGGAAACATTTCTGCTATGACTGAAGTATTTGAGAAGAGTGTGGTGGACTTTTGGTATTTCCCATTTAGCACCAAGTGAACTGTTAGAGAAAGGGCATCTTTGAATATGGGGTAGAGTGGCTGCCCTGCAAGTAAGCTCCAGAAATACAGCTTGAAAAACAGAGTCCTCAATAGGGTTGACTGTTCACTTACACTGACTAAATTGCATATTTTAAGAATTGCAATGCTGTTGGACTGGGGACAGATGTGCAAATACAGATTATTTGGGTTTATTCAGAAAACTGGCAAGGGCTTTTAACACAGAAGTGCTTCAATGTTAAAGCAAGACAATTAACTGCACAGGCATGAAGGGATTCACTCTTGAAATGGATTTGATTTCAATAAAAAGCTCAGGATTCACCCCGGTGCAGCATGTCTGGGATGTGCCAAATGCTCCTGTATTGATTCAGGGATCAAATTGCTTTTCTTTTACTGTAAACATTTATATCAGTATCGTGTCACTTATAAACCATCCAGTACGACTGTTTTTTCCTCTTCAGTCCTAACTTGGGTGGACAGATGTCTACAGGGAATGCTGCTCATCTTTGTGTCCTGTAATGTCTCTGATAACATGACTATGATGCATCTTTGGGACTTCTTGAAAAGTAAGGCTGATAAGCAGTCATTTAAACTATAAACCACATATTATTATGATTAAGACAGGGGAAGGAAGAAGTTATGCAAGACTAGATTGAAAACATGGATTTCCCAAATTATCCAATACATATGTTCATCTTTCATTATGCTAAGTATCTAAAGCCTGCAAAATCTCTTGAAAGTTCTCAGCTTAAAGTATAGAAAACCACTTCTCAGGAAGTGCAAGTGTGTGATCTAGATATGAAGAGATTGTTCTGACGTGCAGAAAGTAATTTAGGTCAACTCCTGGGACAGGATCTGCAATCAGGAGCTTCCTAGAGGCACTGGATAAAGTTCATGTGAGAATGTCCTCTTGCCAGTTGAAAAGGAAGGACAACCATTTCTGTGCAACTTTATCTGGACAGTGAGGATTTGAGAGCTAGAGAAAGAGTTATGCAGTGAAAAGATAGAATCATGAATGAGGCTTTCCACCCAGACTGCCAGGTTGTAAGAGAGCAGTGAGATCATGATCCTGTCAGTCAAAGTCATGGCTGTGTGTGCAGCAAAAGGAAGTCAAAAACCCCAACCCAGGTCATGCCATACAAATGCTGGCAGTGTAACTGTATTAGTAAAATTATGACCATGTTAACACAGCTCCCTGTATCAGCACCACTTAACTGGGCAAGGAGGTCCTTCTGCTGATAGGTTGTTAATTGTGGGGCCACACTGATTCCCTTACAGTGATGTTCAACTGCAGCATTGACAGGGATTTTTCTGGGATTGCTCCACCAGTCATGCCTTTTAGAGCGCAATCAAATCCTGAGGAGCCAAAAAGAGAAATAATGGGGAACTGTGTCTTCAGAAACTGCCTATTCCTCTTACACTTCTGCCTTTGAGCCATTTCTATGAAGAATGTTGAGATGAAGTCATTGTTTGTGCTTCAGAGCATAGCTGAGGTCAGTAAGAGGAGTATGAAGCCACCAGGGTGGTAAAGTTTAGGGACAGTTGGGTATCTTTGGAGTGGAACTTGCAATTAGTGTTGAAAATTACACAAGAAGAAAGAAGGGAAGGAGCAAGTGGCAGATAATTGAACCTTTGGGGAGCCTACAGAGAAACAATGTTGGCATGGAGCTAAAAGTGATTTACAGAATAGAGAAACAGTTGTTAGATAACTGGAAGCAAAAACATAACAAGAAGAGGCAGAGATGCTCAGAGATGGACGTAGAGAGGGGTGAGCCAGGAGGAAGGGGAGATGCGTGCTAAGTGCTGCACTTGTATCAAAGGCTGCTTTTATCATGAGGAAGCATAGCCAAAATAGAAAACAAGCAGCAGCTCAAACAAAGCCAAAAAATACTCCAGTTGGCTCCTCTGGCAAAGAGTCAGTTTCTTTGAAGTGGGTATTCAGGGTAGGCTGGGAGAGATGTGTCCTGAAAGCAGCAGCAATGTCCAATATTCAAGGTCAGCTCCCTGTCTGAGCCACCTCCACACACCACGGGCCCTATTCCTGCATCACCACCTCCAGCTCTCCTGCTGTTCCTCTCCCTGAAGGGCTGACCTCAGCCTGTGCACACAGTGAGGATGAGACTGGTGGAGGTCTGGGCATGCACTCATGGGACTTGAGATGCTTGAGAACTTGAGACTCTAAGACTGCTAGTAGACTTGAGATAAAAACAATTGTGAGCTAGTTTTAAACATCACTGCCAGAATCTTATTCCTGGACATCTGTTCTTTCTGCAATGAATAAGTGGTCCAAAATAAGTTATTTTAAGTACAGTGCAGAGCTATTCAAGTTTATGACTTCACTTTTTATTACACTTTCAGATGAATTTTTTTCCTTAATATTGTTTTGTTATGACTATATTGTAACAGATAGGATAGTACCATGCCATAGTCATTTCTATAAGCTTTTTCTCCAGAGACAAGAGCTTTTTTGTATCACAGCACAGTTCTGTCAGGAAAAAGTTTGTTTCTTTACCAGTTGACAATGCTACTGTTAGCCTCCACTTTGACTTTTCCCTTCCCTCCATTTTAGTTGAATGTTTGCTAAAGAAAAAGGTGATTACTTATTTTAATATGCAACAAAGTACAGCTGTTATTTTTCAAGAGTAAGGTTGTTCATTGAAGAAATGCAGACAACTTTCTACTAAGAATATATAATTAAATTCTCATTCTTTAAATGGTAAACAAAGTTTAATTTAGGTCTGTGTTTATTACACACTTTCTTACTATTTTCTGCCTTTTTTGGAACAAATACAAAAACTTGGCTTATTTCTCTCCTGCTGGATAAACCTCAAATCAACACACCACCAAAAACCTCTAACTGTGCCATGCCCTCATGAGCGTCCTGCCTTGTAAAGATGGAACTGCACACAGTTTCTCAGTTTTAGTTGTGTGGGTACTGGTGGTGTCTGGCTATTGGCAGCTCTTTCTGTTTACACTGGAGGGATTATGCTGCCCATTATTCAAGCTCAGATGATGGATGTGCATCTGCAGCCTCAAATGGGGTAGGAAGGAGGAACACAAGCATTGCATCCTCCACAGCTGCACAATGGGCTTTATCCCAGGGAGGCTGGGGAAGTCCGAGGACAGAGCCACTCACCAGGCTCCATCACCATGGGCTTGTTTCCAGCTTGAGAAACCTGTCTTTGCAGCTCTGCAGTGGGGTACAAACCCTCTGGGTATGCCTTTCCCTGAGCAAGAGAAACCTCCCCAGCACAGAGCTGAAGGGAGATGGCTCTGGAACCCTTGTGAGACATTCATATAGAGGAAAGCTCTCATCCCTTGGTCCATCCCAGTTGTGTGACAGGTAATAGCAGCATCTCAGTGCTGCCTGGATGTTGGGAATGTGCTGTTCATCATTTGATGCCTGAATGCTGCTCCAGCTCCTCAACCAGTGCCTGCACTCTGCCACTCTCAGCCTGTGCCTGCTGAGACTCACACTACTGTTCCATGTCCCTCAATCTCATTTAAAAGGCTTTTGGCACATTTTTAAAGCTGAAGAACAGTAAGCATCCTTTTGCAGCTTCTAAATCGGAGTCTCCAGAAAAAAAGAGTACCACCCTGTCATTAAAAACCGACTTCAGCCTGAGAGCTTCTGTTCATGGTTCCACACAACACAGGAGCTGCATCTGTAAAGGAAAACAGTTACCACCAGTGACCCAACACCCCCATCATGCATTTTTGGAAAGGGGTAACTCTGGGCTACCTCCCTAGCTGGATACACGATGTACATCCTAGATATTATCTCCCATTTTCCTTCGAGGAGGAATCCCGTTTGCAACCTCCAAGACATTTTGGTGGATGTGAATGAAACCAACAGCATGGGAAGGACTCTGAGAAGTCAAAAGTGTGCCTGAGCCATATAATGAAGCATCAATTTCACCCAGGGAAGGTCCTGGTCCTCCCCTGAGCCTCTGCCATGCCCTCGCTGAGGG
>VZTT01066096.1:20537-30625 GCA_013400855.1 Buphagus erythrorhynchus
AGCGCGGAGCCCTGAGCGGCGCCATGCGGGGCCGGCTGCTGGCGCGGCTGCGGCGCCGGAGGCAGCTGCGGCTGCTGCTGGCCCTGGGCGCGCTGGCCCTGGGGCTCTGGGCCGCCTACCTAGAGCTGGTGGCGGCGGCCGGCGGTGAGGCTGCCCCGGAGCGCAGTGAGTGACCCCCGGGAGCGGGAGGGAGGGAAGGGAAGGGAATGGGAGCGGGCGGTGCCGTCCTTGGCAGCCCGGCACCCCGCGATCCTCGGCAGCCGCGCCGTGCCCTCTTTGCACAGGGGTCGGAGCGGGGATTTGCACGGGGCACCGCGGGTTCCCTTTCCTGCCTTCGGCCTGCCGGCTCTCACTCACCCCGTCTCTGCCGGCAGACCTGCCCAAATCTGACCGTGCTGGAGCTACCGAGCCCAGAGGCTTTGAGATGTTTCTCGTTCTTGGTGCCCTGGTGCGAGCCTGGAAGGCGGCAAAGATGCTTTGATGCGTGCAGAAGCTTATGCAGAGCAGCAGGGAATGCGTACCCTGGAGAGGCTGCCGGGCTCGCTTTGTGCAAACTTTCGGGAGTACAGCAGGGCTCAGGCTAAGCACAAGGAACTGCGCTTTTTTTTTCTCTGAAGTAGAGGAAAATTCTGTCCGTGTGCCATGGCTTTTTACGCTTCTCTTTTTTGAGTTATGGAAAAGTTTCGAATGGCTCACGGTTTGATAAAAGGCTGTGATGTTGCTGCTGGTTTTTAAACTATATCAGTACATGGTACTAATCTAATTAGTATGTTTTCAACTACGTGTTAGTGTTTAACTGTTGGTCCTTTCATTACATGTTATAAACCTCCTAATTTTTACTCCCACGGGTCAGGCTTGGTTTCAGTCTTAAAGCTTTGGACTGTAGCTGTGCAAAGGAGCACCATGAATGTCTACTTCTACAAAGTCCATTACAGGACTTCAACTTGTACATTTGTTCTCTATTATATGTGATATAAAGGCTAAAAACACATATTTATTGTTCCAGCAGTGTAACAGATCTGATCTCTTTGGCTAGGATAAATCCTCTAGTAATAATCCTCTTTTTATGCCTGGTAAAATGAGAAGATGAGTTGTTCTACAAGTCTACTTTGCATTACATCTTTCATGCAATCTCACCGTGTCTTTTACTGTACATCACTTTGGCAAAATCCCACCAAAAATGCTTAGAGAATATTTGTACAGGTGGGTAGAGGGCTTGTGTAGAAGCAAGGGAGAAAACAACTGAGAAGTATTTAAAAAATGAGGAGGGAGAGGCTGAGTCAGGTGTTTGGAGTTGTAGAGCTGATGTCCTTTCACTGCCAGCAATGCAAAGGGAGAAGGAGGGGTGGGAGAAACATCCCCACTGGGAGAGTGGGGACAGCAGAGATGTGCAGGAGAAAACAACTTTCTTAGTGAATTGGGTTCTTTCTCTTTGCTTTAAGACAGGGTTATTTTTACATCTCTGTTATGGAAGTCATTCTGTTTTAAGACCGAAACTGGAAACAGTGAGATGACTACAGTTACTACCAACTAAGACAGAACATGAACAAAATAATTGCATTATATTAAAATCCAATTATATAAAATTCCAGGTTCTCCCAAATCCACCAGAGACATTGCTGCTCGTTGCAAACAGAAGGTATTTAAATGCTGCTGGAAAGGGTGGGAGGGTAAAATCCTCTGGCAGGCAGTTCCTCATGGCTCAGCATCTCAGGGGGGCTGTGGTCACACTGGGCACTCGGTGTCATGTTTTCTTGGCCTTGTTGCCAAAATCCTTGAACCTGCTAACAGGAGGAAGGTTAATCTGTGACCTTCCCCACCCTTCCTCTTGCCCTACTACCTCTAAAAGCCTGTTTTGTTTTAAGAGAAATCAGAAATCTGAGCAGAAGACAAATACTATTTGTTTTCTTTTGGCTGTTAAAACTAATTAATAGTTCTTCTCTGGGGACAGAGATGGCTGTGTTTGTGACTCTGTGTGGTGACTCTTTCCAGGTTCCTGGGAAGCTGGTGTTAGAAGGGAGTGACTCTGCAAGCAATTAATAGTTTTTGCCTTGTTTCTGCATTGTTTTCTGTTGCATGTCCCAGGTGGGAACCCTATTGTAACTCACTCCCAGGACCGACCAAGAGCTGCCATCTCAACTTAGCTGATGCAACAGCCTCCCCACTTAATGATAAAATACAAAAGCTCTTTATTGGGCAATTTTTCTAGGCAAAAGGCTAAAAGGCCATTGGGGCCAGAAAGATCTACAGGAGATCACTATTTCCGTCTTGTGTGTCTGTAATGGAGTCTTCTTGCCTCCCTAAAAGGCATTGTAGTACAGCTTGTGTATGGAAAGCCAAATATGTTTTTCTCTTTCCAGAGAAGTGATTCCTCCTCTTGTGATGCTGTAAGGACTCAGAGAAAATATTACTTTTCCTCTCAGCCATGCCTGAGATGGAGCACAAGCCCCTCTGATGCCCCCACACCATCCCTGCTCTCAAGTCAGTGTCTCAGAGCAAGTCTTCAGGCATGGTGGATCCTCCTGAGCTTTATGCTCCTCTTACCCCCCAGATTAGTGTGTGGTGGAGACAGCAGATGTCAGATGTCCAGGGGTGGGTGTTTGAGTTAGTGATGCTTAAAAATTGGGGCCTTGACTGTCCTCTCTTGAGGTATTTCCAGCTTTGCTGTGCAACAAAGTCATGCATATTTAATAGTTTGGATAAAAGTGAATAAGGAGTCTAGGAGAACATCCTGTAGTCGTCAGTATCCATTGGCATTCATGATGCTTCATCACCATGTGCTGGGAGAGTCTCTGGCATGAGTTAAACTCTGCTGTAATGTAAGTCAAAGGTTGAGGGATCAGCCTGAGGTGCAGGACTCGAGCTGTACACCACGAGTGTACACCATGGCTTGGGATTTCTGTGTGCCAAAGTTGATCTGGCAAGTTGAGCTTTGAGGGAGGTTGGGATGGGCTGGACAGGCACAGGGGATAGTATGGGCTCTTGTGAGTGATGGCTTTCCTTTGAAGGTGATGCTGAAATGAGTAGTTGGGCAGGTAGATTAAAAAAACTTGTTTGTTTTTTTTCTTGTGATGTGATTGTATTATGGTGATATTTGTATATATTCTTCCCAGGGAGCCTTGTTGGCAGGACTGTGTGCTCATGAGGAGGAGGGTGTTTCTGTTGTTGTGGGTTTTGCCTTTTTGTTCCTTTTTTTTTTTTTTTTTTAATTGAGCATGTTTGGCTGGTTTGCTGCCCAATAGGTGTTCATAGGAATCTTAAACATGTTTACAACTGAGTGAAGACAAACAAGCAGGCTGCTGTGAGCTGAAGATGGGCACACTCTCCTCACACGAAATGTGGCCTGTTGTTGTCATCCAAAACAAGTTGTAGCAGGCAGGACACTGCCTCCCTGCCAGGAAACCCAGGGAGCTGGAGGCAGTCTGTTTACTCCTGCTGCTGACAGGCACTAACCTCTCTGGAGTGGGCTCTCCACTAGGAATGTTTTCCTCATCTTTATGAGCTGCTACACAGCACACTGTGCTCCTGCTGGAGATGGGGAGACTTTATTATTTCGTGGGTGAATGAAGTGTTGGGGAGGGAGAAAATACAGAGGTCTGGAGAGCAAGTCCTGCATCCTGCCTTTACTGCTGTAATGCAGTTGGCTTGGCAACAGGGATGGAAGGGACAAGGGCAGGGAAAGGTCTTTCCTCAGGGAAAACCCTCATCCCAAAATACTGCCACTTTCCAGAGCTGCAGTGCTGTTTGGATGGAGAAGGTGGTGGCTCTGACAACTCCTCCTGCTCCCTCTGTTTTTCTCTTCTGTGCCCAGCAGTGCTTCTCTTGCCCACCTGTGCAGAAAGGTGTGACTGAGGGAGTGAGGCTGGCTTCAGTGGGCTGTGTTTGCAGGCAGGATGTGCAATAATCCCCCTTTGCCCTGAAATCTTGTGTCAACATGGTAAAAACACAGCCCCATCTCTGAAGAAACTTGGAGGTGAGGTCATTCCCAGACATTGCTGTGCAGAATCTGTTTTTTCTGCTGCTGAGACCATGGTGTTTCAGGAGTCTATAAATCATTTGCACTGATTTCTTTTATTGCAGGTCTGTGTGTCACACTGAGCCAGGCACAAGTGATAGGAGAGAGTCCTGGGAGGTGAAGCTTGTAGGAACAAGGAGTTGGGGGCCCCTTTTTTAACCTGCCCTTCCCAACTGCTTCAACCTACCCCTGTTCCTCCACATTTTATTGTTGTGAGTAAATAACACTGGGAGTGTGTTATCTTCCTATCTTGGGTTGTGTTAGTGCTTTGTGTCTCACTCAGGTCTTCAGACTGCTGCTTTTCTAACTCGGGAGTGCACACTCCCACTGCCTGAAGTGGAAAATAGGAGGGGTTCAGAAGAAACCATGGAAATGTGCAAATAAAGAAGTCCTTCTGGCAAGACTTCCAACTCCTCATTATGTACATCTTCAGTATCCCTTTCATTTCCCAGAACATTGTCTTCTTAATCATACCTGCTCCATGTGAGCTCTAACCTTCAGGCATCCAGGCCACTGAAAAAACACTGCAGGTTGTCTGAGTACTGATGTGAATGGGCAGGTGCATGTGTTTGTATGAGAAGAGCATCTGCCAGAAAGGTGAAATTGGACATTTAATGTAATGTATCAACTTCCTCCCCTCACCTGCGTGCACAAGGAGGAGCACACCTACATCTGCAGGTTCATTCACATGCTCACAGGCTGGCTTTTGCAATCCCTCCTCCCTTTTGCAAGCTTACCTGCCTGGGCATGCATGGTATCATTCTCCTGCAGAGCCAATTGCCCCTGAGGTTCCTTAGTGCACGTGGAGAGAAATGGGGCCATGTGGTCTCCAGTGGTGTCTGAAGTGTGTATTTCCTCTCTGTGCAAGCTGTTAACCCAGGCATCCCCCTCAAAGCACCCCATCCTGACTGAAAGGAGTGTCTATACCATGAAGCTTGCATATGTGTGTGCATGGAAGGACATCCATGGTGTGTCTGTGCTTGGAAGGACACTTGTGAGACCTCTGCTCACAGGGATCTGTACCAGGCAGCACCATTCCCAAAGCTCACAGGGATCTCTGTCAGGCAGCACCATTCCCAAAGCTCACAGGGATCTATGTCAGCACCATTCCCAAAGCTCACAGGGATCTGTGTCAGGCAGCACCATTCCCAAAGTTCTCATGGATCTCTGTCAGCACCATTCCCAAAGCTCACAGGGATCTGTGCCAGGCAGCACCATTCCCAAAGCTCACAGGGATCCATGTCAGGCAGCACCATTCCCAAAGCCCATTTTGGGCTGTAGCTGTGGGGCAGGGGTGCTGCCAGGGGTCAGGGCAGTCTCCCTGGAGGCTGAGCAGAGGTACTGGGCATCCTGCTCTGGTGTGTGTAAGGAGAGCCAGCATTCCCAGCCCCGTGTTCACAGCACAGACTGCTCTCACAGGCTGCAGGGGAGAATCCAGGGTTACAGGGAACAAGGGGGATCCCCCTATAGCTTGGTTTGTCAGGTTCATTGACACAGCAGGTGGGGAAGCCCAGAATTCATGCTGGCTATGCCATGCCTGTCCTGGGCCAGTACATCCCTGCTGCTGGGGCACGTGCTGCAGGTAGGTTGTGAACCTGGTGCTTTTTCATCACCTAACTTGAAGTGAGGTGGGTGTTTGTTTTCTTGGAACTCGGCCTGCAGCTTATCTGGCCTCAGCAGATTCCCAAACAATTTGCCAAGATGACATATTACCTTTATAAATAAGCTCTTGTGTCATCTCTTCATGTACTCATGTTAACTATAACAGATTTATGTCGTGGTGTGCCAAAACAGCATGTATTCCTGCACACACCTTCCTGCTGTGAGTTGGACTGGATTAGGATCACTTGGATCTCAGAGGGGTGCCCCATACCACGGGGTTGGCAGAGGAATGGTTCTCTCTTCTGGAGATGTGTTTCTGTGTGCTGCAGTAACAGGGAGGCTCTGCCTTCTCTCACCTGCAAGTTCAGGCAGATGTGAGAGAAAATGGACATCATCTCTCCTCTGGTGGTTTGGAATGACTGACATCTGCAGGAGGGAGAAAGGCAGGATGCTCTCCTGAGGACAGAGACTGCCTTGTAGGTCCTGGCAGTTGGGAATGGAGTAATGATGGGGTTCTTCCTCCAGTGCTATGCCTCAGGAATTTATATGTTTTGTTGAGTTTCCCTTTCCTATTTGTTCTTGCTGTGCACTGATGTTGCCTCTTACAGTTACTTCCCAATTCCATTGCTTTTCTTAGGCTTGCAGTAATAGCTGAGAAGGACTTTCCTGAAAAGGAAATAAGCTGGCTTATTTACATATGGTGTGAGATTTCAGAAAGACCCATGTGCCTTGGGTGGAAACAGTTGTGAGTCTGGGCCTTGGATACTCACCCTTTTCATGATGTTAGAAATTCATTGTCTGTTTGTCTCATGAGCCAAGCCAAAGTACACTGGGATCTGGACCAGAGCTGCTCTGTAGTTCTGTTTTCCTGGGAAGGCTTTCCCATACCAAAGTTCAAAGGCCTTGATGCTCCTGATGCTTTAAGATGCTTAGATGGTCTGAGATTATGCTGCCATTAAGTTCTCTTAAGACATCACAGAAAAATAACTTGTGTTGCCATAATAAATAATTTAAATCAACTACACGGAATATTTATATTTATTATTATTATAAATTCATAACGTAGTCAGTCATTAAGAGGTTGAATCATTTCAGATAATCCAAAGCTTGTTGGGTGGACTTGAGTCCCCTTGAAGCATCAGTCCCCTCAAAAGATCACTAATTCTGATTTTATAATTTCCTAAGGCTTAGTTATTTCAGCATTTTCTGACTATTTCCCATTTGAGTTTTCCTGGGGGTTTTTTGAGGGGAAAAGAGGTCAGTGTGGGTTTTTCCCCAACTTCTGAAAGAAGGGGATTAAGCTGTCAGAGATTACTTTACAGTGTGGGTCTGACACCCTTACATGGCAAAATTGTCACATCTGGGGCGATTTTTCCTTTTCTATGTCACTGTTTTCCATCAGAGATACAAATGGTAAATCCAGACCTTTGCATCATCCATGGGGCTTTCCCTTCTTACTCCAGTGACCTNACAAAATTGTCACATCTGGGGCTATTTTTCCTTTTCTGTGTCACTGTTTTCCCCTTTCCATCATCCATGGGGTTTTCCCTTCTTACTCCAGTGACCTCAGTGTTCATTTCTGACAGTTCAAATATTCTTGGGTTGTTTGTTTTTTTTACCAGTTAGAAATTGACAGCCAGTGCTAGTCAGTAATGTAAAAACGCTGAATACAGATCAGTGGCTTGACCATAACAGGCATGTTTTATCTTTTTGACTTTCTTTTCAAACAACTTCTGAATTGTGAGCATTAGGAACTAGTAGCCTTACATGGCAGCCTGTGTTTCACTGAAATATGTAAATTCACATTCACTAAACAGTAGTTCATCATCACATGCTGTTGTATTCCATTTACCAGTAAAAATATTTGATCTGTGTCATCACCTGTGATGGCCACAGAATTGCCTAGTAGAGCTCTCTTGGAGTGGGGATAATCTGCATTTATGATACGTGTATTTTTTCCTGCCGTTCCAAATTAATATTTCTGCCTTCCTTGAAGAGGCTATTTACTTATTTCCATGTCATTAGCATGGGCTTGGCCCATATATTTGGAGTTGGCAACTCTGACAGCTTCCTCAGTGCTGCCACTCCTTTGAGCCTAGTTAAGATATCTGCAGCCCTTCTCGTAAATACTTCCCTTCCTAAATTAGTTTTATTTATATTTTGTAATGCAATTTTCTGTAAAATTGCAGTAGTCATGTCTGGGTGCTATTAACCCCATCTGAGCTGCAGAACAAAGTTTATAATGGGCTGAGAATATCCTGTCCAGACCACCCTGTATTAATAGCCTCCATTTACCTGCTGCAGCAGCTCATTCTGCAGTAGCTGCCACAGTCCATGTTTTGTTGTAAGCAGGCCAAAGTTGGGAGTGTTTTGTTTGTTTTCCATCAAAAATGCAAAATAAACCAACCATCTGCCAAAACCAAGTTTTCCCATCGAAGCTGACTGAACTATAATTTCCAGAGGTGTACCTTGGTGATAATTGTCTGCCTTACATAAGGAGTAAAAAGCAATTGCAGAATGAGACTTGAAAACATCAGTGTGTGCTTGTATCAGAGTAAATTCTGTAACCAGCAGTTATGCCCCATAATCTGTACTCTCACACCAATGGGAGGGAGTAGTCAGTTGCATCTACTTGGAAATTCAAAATAACATCCTAGCCAAGGGATTAAGAGCTAAGGCATTATTAAGTAATTTCCCAGCTCATGTGTTGCTTCTTTTTCTTGTTACAACTACAACAACACAAAAAAAAAGGCAGTGAGAAGGTTTGTTTTTAAATATAGAGTAGAGCAAGGGTGAACCTTGAAGAGGAAGGAAACACAGCCCTCTTTGGGCTCTGTGGGACTCCTGTGTTGTGCCAGCACAGTGGCCAGAGGAGTCTGAGGCTCATCCCTTGCAGAGTGTGGGGAGCTGAACATCTGCAGGGAACTGCATCCCTGGGAGGCTCACAAAGGACCACATTCCCCCTCCCTGCTCCCCGGAATATTGTAGGAACCATCTCATCCAGGGAATCACAGGCATGGGCTGAGGATGAGGCTGGAGACTAAAGGACCCAAGGGGAGGTGGAGGGCAGCCCAGGAGGCAGCAGAATGGTGGGGTCCCCAGGAAAGGGGCCCTTAGCCCCCCCAGCCTCTTTGTTGATCACATCTTTCATGCCACAGGTGTCCCAGCTTCCCAAATATCCATCCTTGGCCCAAGGTGGCTGTGAGCCGCCTTCTGTCCTGGGCCCTATAACTACAGGGACCATGGCTGCTGACCCATAGCTCCCTGAGCTTTGAGCCCTAGGGTTCCAAGGGTGTTCAGAACAGAGGTGTCCTACAGCAGCAAGGCAAGTGGTTGCCCACTTTTTTGTGGGAAGGCAGATAGGGACACGAAGGAAGAGGGGAGATGCCATCACTCACGTGGTAGTGATGTAAACATCTGCATGGATCTAAATTCATATGGGTTCTAGAAAGATTATCAGTGCTAAACACAGCCTGAGCAGTGGTTTGTGGAAGAAGGTTTTGCCAAGTTGATACTTGGTTTGTCTCCATGTGCTGGCTGGACCACCAGCTGTGAGTGGTTTGGTATCGACCATCATTCTCCTCTTCCCTCTCAGGCAGAGTCAAAACTTTCTCTATACAGGTGCTCAATTTTTCAGGACCTGAGCAGTTGGGTTTGTGGGATGAGGAGCATGGCAGAGCTGGTTTCATCACCTTTTTTTGACCGTGTGCCTTGGCTGCTCTGTCTTGTTTTTGATTGGCAGTGTGGTTACCTGCATTGTCCTGGGTGTCAAATGCTCAGCATTTGGCCAGTTTTTTTCTGCAGAAAAAGGATTTGCTAATGTAGTCAGGGGTTTATTTTTATATATATATCTCCTTATTTACAAAGGATGTAAAGTCCCCTTTCTCTAGCTACAGTGAAAGTTGAATAAAAGATGCTTGGTTTGCATATATGGTTCATGGTCAGGTAGCATTTAATCCAGAATTTGCTGAAGTTCATGCTACCTCTGCTCCTTTCATAATCCTCAGGGCTCTCTTTCTGTCTTGCCATGCCTTTTGGGGTTTTTCCTCTTACACAGAGGGATAGGCCTTGTTTGCTGGAACCAGTGCAAGTTTGCATCTGGACATGGGGAAATTCTCCCTGCTCATCTCCCTCCCCAAGCAGTGATTCCCACAGCAGGGACTGCAGCACTGCAGGCTCAGCAGGGAAGGCATCTCATCCCTGGGTAAGGATTCTGGGGTAGGCAGCATGCTGGAGAAGGGACCATGATGGCAAAGAGCCAGACCAGGCTCTCCTATGAGCAGCATTTGCAAAGTGATGCTTGTTCAGCATCCAAAGTGCACCAGCTCCAGGACTGTCCAAAAGTGTGTCAAACTCATGGGAACCTTGCAGGTTTGCAGCCTCAAGTATTCCCCTGGGCTGAATGAGAGTCCTGAGAGCACAGCCTGGGTCCAGGAGCAGATTCCCTGGGAGCTGCAGTTTGTCCTGGCTC
>VZTT01066099.1:5727-18040 GCA_013400855.1 Buphagus erythrorhynchus
TTAAATGGCTTACTGTAAGTCAGATAGCTACAGAAGCCAAATTACTAATAAACGTAAAACACTGCATTGCTAGTGGTTTCCACAGGAGAACAACATTCTGAAAAAGCCAAAGACTAACCTGGAAAGAACAAGATATTGCTACGGTTTTCTTACAATAAATCAAGGTTACACAACATAAGTAAGGTTTTTATAGAAGTAACTGAGTAACATTAACAAACAGGCTACAGGAAGCCCATTGGCACTAAAGAAGAGATGATCAGGTGGAAGAAATGTGTTGGTTTTCACAGCATTTGTGTTTTGTTCTGTTTTTGAAACCTGCCACATATGCACCTAACATTATGCAGGCCCACATATCTTTCTCAGCCAGCAAGAGATGCATTTTCTTGTGCACTCATCACTGCAGAGTCTGGCTTGAAGTCTGTCTGATTTTAGTTAATTTCTATTGATACACTGGGAAGATGAACACCAGATACTTACTTGTTTTATTTACATTTTCACATCCCTTAACCTAAAAATAATATAAATTGTCATGAAAGTAGGCAATACAAAAGGTGCTCACAGACTGTATAGCACTGATGAGAATACTGTAGTTCTTCACTATGTTCTACACTTCTTAGACAGTTCTCAGTCAGGTGGACTTTGTTTTTCTCTCTTCTCCCATTGCACAGAGCAATAAACCTCATGGAACATCTCATGTACCTCCAGCCACAAGTCCAGAGATAAATTTCAGGGGACAAGTCAGCTCATGAGCCAAAGCAAGCAAATCCAAAAGGGAGCAGCCTTAGATAACTGGTCCTTGTTATTGCAATTCCAATATCAATATTTTTCACAGTCCTGGCTCTCAGCACTCTCCTTCCTCCAACCTCCCCCACCCCCAGCTCACCTCACATGCTCTACATATTCCTTTCTGATCCCAGTCTTCCTTTCAACACATGCTACCCTTCCCCTGTTTTTCCATTCAGGAAATCCCTCCTACAAAATTCCACTTCAAAATAATGACTAACAATATTGCCATGCCATCTGTTTTTGTAACATATCACTCTTTCTACACCTTTTAATGCTCCATTTATATAGAACATAACTTTTTTTGGAGTGAGGACTACCCCACTATTATGTGCACACTGCCTAAAACAACTGGTTTTGATTTTTAAATCTTTCATCTTTAATATAGCAGTGGTTAAAAATGACTATTTATTTCCTTGATTAGATTTCCAACTGCTGGCATAAGAACACAAATTCACCAAAACCTGACATGCTGGCACAATCTGCAAATGCTTAGCAGTACTTTATTCTGTTCTTCCCATCTATCTGAAAGTGTGTTGATGGGGTTTTTCTGGGGTTTTTTTGGGTTTTTTTAATGCATCAGACTGAAGTCAGGAATCTGCACTGTAAAGATACTAAATCCATCTCTGCACAGAAATTGCAGGCTTACAAATGCACATGTCAATGCACAATTCCTCAAGAACTATACATCAAAAAAACCACCACCAACAAAAAAAACACAATCCAAAAACCCATAAAAAAAAAGAACAAAGAATGACCTAAATTACCATGGCATAAATGTACAATATATGTCATTCTTCTGAAGAAAGAAAAACATGGGAAAATTTAAAACTGTATTTCCAATACAGAACACCTTTTTAGTCACATGATGACTTATATTCTGTTATTTTACAAAATTCTCATGTTTTCCATGTAAAACATGCCATCAAAACCCAGAAAATCCAGATCCAGGATTTATTACTTTTACACAGTCATAATATACCCAAGAGATCTACATAGAAATTTTATAAATGTTTCAAAACAAACCTTGCTGTAATCAGAATTGAGATGCAGTACTTATACCTTCACCTCAGAGGATGGCATGTTAAAAAAAGGAAGGGGTAACAAGACACACACACTGGAGATCTCTCGAACAGATTTGACTGTTATGCAGCAAGGAGAGGAACGCAACTTAAGTGTGGAGAAGCAGCCTTGCAATAATGGATCACAGAGGCCAGTCATTTGTGGTGTACTTTACCTGTCAAAACTCAGGCCACTGTTGTTTAACATCTTCATTAAGGAACTAGACATTGAATAGGTGCACCTCAGCAAGTTTGCATATGATAAAATCTGGAGGAGTACCCTATACACCAGAGTGTGGTGCTGACATCATAACAGGCTGAAGAAATAGGTAGAAGAATTTCATGGAGCCTCACAAGGAGAAATGAAAAGTCTTAACCTGGGGAGGAGTAGCTTCATACATCACTAGGGGTTGGAGGCAGACTGTCTGGAAAGCACCTCTGATGGAAAGGACCCAGGGGTCCTGAATGTAAACAAGCAGCCACAAAGAAGACCAAGAGGGTCCTGAGCACCATTCGGAAGAATAACACCAGCAGGTCGAGGGGCACGATGCTTCTCCTCCACTCAGCACTGGTGAGACGCATTCTGGAGTGCTAGCTTCAGGGCTGGGTTTTCCAGCACTAGACACGGACATACTGGAGTCAGGCCATAAAGATAATTAAGGGCTGGGAACACTGGACATACAAGGGAAGGCTGAGTAAGCCAGGATTTTGTAGCCTCAAGAAGAGAAGGTGGGAAGGATCTTATCAAGGTATATAAATACTGGATAAGAAGCACTAAAGAAGAGTGAGTCTGGCTCCTCAATGACACTCAATGAATGGACAAGAGGCAATGAGCACAAACTGAAACACAAGAAACTTAGAAAAATGTCTGGTGGTTTTCTTTATTTGTTTGGTTTGGTGTGTTGTGAATGTGGTCAAACACTGGAAGTTACTTAGACATACTGTGGCATTTTCATCTTTGGAGCTGATCTAGATAGTCCTGCTTTGCACATGATGATTGGACTAACCAGACAATCTCTAGAGATGTCCCTTCTGACATGAACATCAATCTGAGGGAGAAAACACACTTCTACTGTAAGAAATCAATAAACAGATAATCCACGGCAGAACTGGGTTGTTTTTTACTGCTACTATTTTGGTCTAACAGTAAAGATGGCTTAGTGTCACTTCTACAAAGCTAATTCAAACAACTCACACATTAAAATATTTGATACTATAGATTCATTTTATCTCAGCATAAGAATCTGCCTGTAATCTCTTCTGATTTCCTACAGACTGCAAAATAGGTTTCACTGCTTACGAATGTGAATATCACAAATCCATTTACTTAATGGTCGATGGACAAAGACATACAAAAACAAAGAACGATTCATCAAGTATTTTGTAACATTTTAGCTAGCTTAAATATCACAGAATCACAGAATTTCTAGGTTGGAAGAGACCTTCAANTACAAATATGTAACTTTTCAAATGAAAATACAGAAGTTTCTATATCAAGAACTCCAGAAAATAGCCTCTTCATCTAGTTAACAAGCGTAATAGGGGTGGCAGAAATAAAAATTTGTTCATTATTGATCTGAAGGCAGTACCTGCCAATATGAGGGTTGAATCAGTTCCCAATTCCCACAGCTTAATAAGATCTGTGCTATGCAGAAACCCACCCAGGCAGTTTCAAACACAAAATGAAAGACTCATTATACATCTCATGATACAAAACTCAGAAAACTTCTATTGTAAACCTCCCCTGAGGTGTAATGTCAGGTATTATGGATTAGGTGCAACATTCCACAGTCCTTTCAATATTCATACTGAGTACTGCATGTTGATATTGCACCTAAAATAGGACATACAGCTTTTCTGTAGTAAACACTGGTTTAGTCAGCAAACAGCACAGAGGCACAACCTGAATGTAAATAAGCAGGCCTGCACCTACTTTTTCTCTAATTTTTAGGAAAAGAACATGTCACTAAGAGGCAAACACAGCTTAGCAATGGTCTCTGTACTGAATATTCTCTTTTTTCTTCTTCTTTCCAAATCTTAATCAGCTTTCACTAACACCACCAAAACCTTCCAGTAACTTTCACAGCCATAGGGCAATCAGCTTAAAGACAGTTAGCTACCTTGCAACCTTTCCACACCATTTGAATGCAACTGTGCTTATCTGGATGTACAAATAGGCTGCACAGAGCACCTGGATACTCACTGCTGACAAGAGTAATCTCCATAATCACAGAATGGTTGAGGTTAGAAGGGACCTCTGGAGGTCACCTGGACAAAATTCCCTGCCCAAGCAGGGCCACCTAGAGCTGGTTGCCCAGGACCACATCCTGAGAACTTTTAAGTGCCTCCAAGGACGATGACTCCCCCAACCTGAAACCAGAGAAGGCATGCACATATACACCAAAGTAACGTCACATGAACTCATAAACATGCAGTCAACATGACAGACTGCAAATAGATGAGTCGGGGAAGAAGTTATCCAAAATGGCTGTCTGCATACTGATCACAGGAAGGCTGAAACATACAGACATCAAATGGTTTCCTAATAAGCCATATGGCTCAGCCCAGTTAGCAAGTGTGAAGTTTTATTTAAATGCCCTGCCAAAAAACACACAAACTTCTGCACACCTTGTAACTCCCCTGTAATAAAAAGCAGCTCTTGAAAGAAAAGAGCCTTAACAAACATGCATGAATGAAGCCTATGCAAGAAGTGACATTTCAGACAGTCCCTTTATCTGGTACAAACTTTTCTGGTATTTGTTTAGATTCTTGTATATTCTGGGCTCTATTCTCAGTCTTAACTGTATCACTGGCAGAAAAATCCTGCCTGTTTGCAAGCTCATATACTTGATTATTCCACTGTATTTTTCAGAATTATTAGTTTCACCAGAATACAAATAGGTATTGTGAATAACAGTGTGATTATGTGTAACTACACAGATTTCACAGCAGATCTTTGCATCAATCCCTGGACCTTGTTAACCAAACCTATGCCTTAACATTATAATTGTTACCACAACTGTAACTTTGGTCAACATATAAAAGAACATTACTGCTCACACTATTTTATGCGAACAGTATTGTATAATATAATGATTTATCTTCTCATTACTGGGCAGTGTAGTAGCACAGAAATAATACTGCTTCCAGACAGCAGCTTCTTCACTGTACTATCAGTTATGCTATTTATTTGATGTGGGACCCTAAGTAAATTCATCCTTTTCTTTACACAGGTATACCTTGCTGTCTTTCAAGAACATGTTCCTGAAATGTGAGATAATTCAATATAGTGAAACCATTTTCCCCACAGATTAAATGTGATATAGAGGAGACATACACGGGAACTTTTAAAATGCACACAATTGTAACATACAGCGGCAGTACATAGGACATGGCAGACAGTGAGGAAAAGGCAAAGAAGCAAGTTCATCACTTGTCACCTCAACATCCAGTGATGACAGATCAGGAGGCTGAGATACTGGCTTTGCAATAGCTGGAGATAACAGTCTCTTTAAGGTACAATTAAAGAAGAAAAAAATTTTCAACTGCGAATTGTCCTGAGATTTTGACGAGCAGGTCTCCTGTGACATAAGACTGAATCTTCAGTGACTCTGTCCAATCGTTATTAAAAATTTCAGCTGCTTCATTTGTGAGACAGAACATTGACTATAAATCTTTTAGTAAGAGTGTTCATACTGCCTCCTTCCAAATGGTTATATGTTCACCATCATGCTTCTTAAAGGTCCACTGCACACAGAGGTCAATCAAGTCAACCAAGGCTAAAGGACAAAACCAAGGTAATGACAACAGTTAGTAGAAGAGGGTATATTAAATGATCAATACTGGAACTCTGAATATGAGAGACTGAGAAGAAATTGATAGCATGGTATTATCACACCTGCTTCCTTCTTTCCGAGATTTATCTTGTCTACTCAGACTGCAAAAATTACTAAGCAGGAGCTGTTTCTCACTGAGTGTTTACACATCATCTCATCCTGCCAACCTCAGTTGTGATACGCATGTGCTTCTCTGGTAAAAATAAGAGAGACAACTATTTTCAGACCAGTGTGCTATTTTGAGGAGGCTCATTCACACTGAAAAAGAATATATTTCAACAAGCAGCCAAAAAGCACCCTTAAGAAGTATGTAACAGAGCTGAAAATTATAGCTCAGATAGATAAGCTCCTGGTCTACTTCCAGGGTCACTAATCATAAAAAACAATCCGAGATTCAATAAAGATGCAGCTACTTTGTGGGACACTTTGAAGTCAGCAGCTGATCGAGTTTTAAGCATGTAGGGTCAGTTACGCATGTATTTTTTCCACTGAATTACAACAGCACAAAAATATTCAGTGACTTGATCAAGAGGTACTCTACAATAGGAAGCATAATACTGGTTATAAACCCAGTATCTGGATTCTATTTAGAACATCAATTTTGTCACAGTATTTTAAAGTTTATTTAAGAAACAGAATTTTAGCAAGTTGCATATATACAAGTATGAAATTGGCTACTTAATTTCATGCTAGAGAAGCAGAATGTCAGTTTATTCAGACAACCTCTCACTGCTCAAACAACTCAGCAGGCAATCTATACAAAGTATGTAACAAATGCGTCTTAAAACAAAATAAAAAAACCACCATCAACAAAATCTAGAAGGTTCTTAAAAAAACCCCAACCAACCACAACAACCTCACCAAACCCCCATCCCCAACAAAACCCAGTAATTTAGAAAACATATTCTTTTAATACATGAGGCAATTTTTCAAACAGTTCTTTAGAAGTATGAGAAGCCGGTCAGTGCAAGATGCAGAAATGTTATGCTGGAAGTGAAGCTACACTGTACTACACAAAAATCTTTTAGGCCATGCTGTAGCCCAGAGAATAACCCTTTATCAAGAGTTGTACACTGCTACGTTTTGGGAAAGCATGTGAAAAGGTAAAGCAAAGACACAAGCCGCACCACAATGGCTATATCCTCTTTTGCATCTTCTCACTGTGAAGCCACAGAAGAAAGTGGAAGAGTGTTGGCAAGAAGTAATACCCACTTCTGGGTATTACTTCTTTCCTCTTCTGGGAAAACGAATATGGGAAGTAGCAGCGACTGGAACGATGCTCAGCTGTGAACACTGAACTAAGGAAGCTGCAGGGAACTACCACTGTGGGGAACAGTGTCTGAAAATGGGAAAGAGGAAAAGTTCATCATGAGCTGAGCGTAGAAAGCAAGATCCTGCAATGAGTTCAGTCCCTCTCAAATGGGCAATAACAGAGGACAGAAAGACAGACATTGGATGGGATCAGATATACAGCCTAGCCAGGTCAGTGAAGAGGGAAAGGGGAGGGGGAAGAACAGAAGAAAGAAGATAAGCAGGCCCCTTCACTGAGTCATACCAGAGCTACTGCTGCTGGAAGGGAGCCAGACTTCAGCTGGAGCTTTTGCTTCTGCTTTTCTTCCCCCCTCTCAGAAAACCAAGAAGTGAAAGCACCAAGCTTAGATGTCTACCTGAAATACATTCAGATTTTGCTGAATGTAAGCCCCTACTCTATATTACATTTAACCTCAGAAAAACTTTTAATCAAAAGCATGCAAGAGTAACTTAAAAACATTTTTTTTTTGGCTGGGTTTTTGTGCTGCCCTGAGTAAGATTCTTTCTTGGATCAGTGATTTCATAATGTAAAATATAAAACCCCTCCAAACAAGACAAATACATAAAGTGGCAGTTGAGGATAGCAGTTATATTACTCCTCAAATTACATACTGCTTTTTCCTATGTAAATTCCTAATCTGCCTTCTCCAAAGGCCCTCCTGTCAACTGAACACACATTTCTCAGCCTAACACCCTTCAAAAGCAATTTAAAAATGTGCACCTATTTTTGTAAAATTTATCACGCATCAGCCTCAAATCGCATCCACATAATAATGATTTTTTTGCTAATATTTCAACTACATCTTTGACAATACTCATTATCACACACCAACAGGTATCTCCTATGTGGTTTATGAGTAGTATCCCCAGATACTTGTGCTCGTCTTGTTAAGTGAGGTGACAATTTAGCAATCTCAGCTTGCTTATTAATGTCTCTCCTAAAATGACAACCAGCTCATCTAGTCTCCCTGATTTTTTTTACTAATGGATTTACAGCTTGGTTCTTTCTGCAGTTGCATAAGCACCTGACAGAAATACTCAACTGAGCATTCATGTACATGCTCTGGAGTGGTCAGTGAAATTTTGAGGACAGACTCCAAGAGTCTGAAATGGCCAAGAGCTAGTAGGAAACAAATCAAAGCTTTAATACCTCCATATACCACAAGAGATCTCATAGTAAACAAATCTTCACAGTATCAGCTAAATGGAAGCAACATGGGATAGCAATCTTCTTCTGAGATCACCTAGATTTTATGTAAATTTGGAATGAGGCTTAGGGTGACTTACAGTGCTTGATTAGCAAACAGGGAATGAAATTCCACATACTTTTTCAGAGGAGTGAAAATAATACAGACATGGTATCCAGTCACTAGTGGCATTCAGTAGGGGTCCATCCTTGGCCCAGTTCTCTTCCAACATCTTCATTAACGACTTGGACACAGGATTTGAAGGAATACTAAGTAAGTTTGTGGCAACACTAAATTGGGAGGAGCTGCTGACTCCCTCAAGGGCAGACAGGCCCTGCAGAGAGACCTTGACAAATCAGTGAGATGGGCACCATTAACCACATGAGGTTTAACAAGGTCAAGTGCTGGATTTCGCACCAGGAATGGAGCAGCTGCGGTTTTGTGTACAGATCAGGAAACAAGACACTGAAGAGCAGCACTGCGGAAAGTGACATGGGGGTTCTGGTCAATGGCAACCTGAACAAGAGTCACTGACCTACCAGAGAGCGTCCAAAGGAGGGCCGCAGGGATGGTGAAGGGCCCTGAGGGGAAGCCACATGGGGAGCAGCTGAGGTCTGCTTGGTCTGTTCAGCCTGCAGGAGACTGAGGGAGACCTCATTGTGGTCTTACAACTTCCTCATGAAGGAGGTGCGGGTACAGCTCTCTTCGCTCTCGTGACCAGTGACAGGACTCACAGAAATGGTGCATAGCTGCATTGGGGAAGGCTTAGGTTTGATATCAAGAAAAAGGTTTTCCTGACATTGGAACAGGCTCCCTCAAGAAGCAGTCATAGCACCAAGGCTGACAGAGCTCAAGAAGAATTTGGAAACACTCTCAGGCAGATGGTGTGACTCTTGGAGTGTCCTGTGCAGGGCCAGGAGTTGGACTTGATGATCCTGATGGATGCCTTCCAACTCAGCATATTCCATGATTCAATGACTAAGACCTATGGAATAACCTCTTCCCAAACAAACTACAAACATATATGACTTGTAAGATTACAGATATGTCTTACCTTAAATATATCTGTTTTGAAGCTATAAATCCAGGTACTTATGTGGTTGCAAAAATCTTAACAAGATTCAGAATAGCAACAGGAATGACAATTCAAGAATTGACAATTCAACTAACAACAGTACACTAACAGAAAAATAAATTTTCATTATGATTTCACTCTAAACAACAAGCCTTACAATCTTCAAAGTTTTTTTCTATTTTTACAAAAGTACTAGTTAGCAGACCATACTGCCTGAGAATAAAATGTGAGTTTGTTTCATACTTGAGCATTACCTAGTGAATCTATTGTTTTTATGTATAAGCAGCAATATTATGAGACTCCCTTAGAGATACAAATACTGGTGTATCAGATAATATCTGTGCTTTTATACAATAAAGTATGAATTCAACACTGCTTTCATTGTATTACCACCATGGCAGTGTTGCAGCATTTCTGAAATTATACTTTTGTCCACATCACTATGTCAACAGACATGCCGGTCTGATTAAAGCACCAAACAGCTAAAATTGAATAAAGTGGCTCAACCAGCTCACTTCACCTTTTGCTACTGTAATCAGAATTTTACCCTTTAATTCACAAAATAACAGAATATAGTAGGCAGATCTATGGGCTTAAACAAAATTTTGATCCCTCATCTTTCAAGCTCTTATTATGCAAAGATGCAGGACATCAAGACAGAATTTGCACAGCCTTGCCAAATAGAACAAGATTTCTTCCTGAAAAGACATAAAGAAGTTGACAAATGTTATTGCCAACACAGTCCATTCTGTGAGCTGATCCTTCCATTACTTTTAATTAAAAGTCTGGTTTTTTCCTCCCCCAACCACAAGCTGCTTCCATTTTATAGATTGTACCAGTAAACCTTTACAAATTGTTGAGTACTGGATTACATAAAAGCCCTCAAAGGTAACACTGGCAATCCCTGTCATTCACTGAGTGCAGTACCTCCACAAGATGGGGCAGAAAGCATAGGTGGGTGCCTTCAGGACCACTGTCCATAGCTGCTGGTGGACACAAGGATACAGTGGTACCAGACGTTTGACTTTCTGAACATCTGCATAAGCCACTGCCACATACCAATCAAATCCCCCTCACTCAGCAGGTGAAATTTGGAGTCTGTTCTGAACCTGACTCCCAATTAGCTGCACAGCTTGGGCACACAGCTATAAACACACTAAGAGTCGTGCAAAGTTAATCACGTTGGAGGTGGAGCAGCCGATAGAGCCATAATGGGTTGCTACCATGGAGGCAAAAAGGGAACTGAGCACCTTTCCTGGAGGAAAGGCACACACATTAAACCCAGTGAGAAAGGGTCATTCCCACCCAGACCAACTCAAGTGAAGGCAAGCATCACACTGCCTGAAAGCCAAACAATAAGGATATCCTATTGTCTTAGACAGTATGCTAGAAGTCGTTTTCACTATTCCTTTTTCCTCAAAGAAAATGTCAGTGTAGATGTAAGTGATTACACTTGGTTTTAAATTTCAGCTCTCAAGAAATAACCTGAGTATCACTGTCAGAGTACTTCTGACAATGAGTGCTTTGGTCCAGTACCTCTGAAGAGCAAGAATTACATTTGTCTGCTTTTCTAAAAAGAAAAAAAAAAAACAATGCAGAGATGCAGTAAGAAGCTCGTGAAGCTTAACAGCAACATTATTAAAGGTACAGAACATTTAAAAAAATTGATAGTTTAAAAAGGAAATAAATAGGATAGACAAGTATCACCGCTTTTGCAGACTCTAGTGAATTGTCTTCTCTAACGAAGACAAATTAGAAACACTTCTATTATGCAAACTAACATTAAAGTTTATGGTTGGGGAAGCCAGGGATTTCCTACTGAATTCCTAATAGCTGGACAACTAAGCTACTTCGCTGTTTACTTTATGATGCCACATTCATGATATAGCATAGCCTAAACATTTTCTTAAAAAGAAAATAAGCCTTAATGAGTTAACCACACGCATGCACAAAAATCCTGCTACCTGCCAACAACCTCAGGCTCTACATTTTTTAATCATGAAATAGTTACTCCTGCCATTACATAAATATTATTACATAATATCTCCTTTGTATGCAGAATTAAATCTACAATAAAATAGGTCCCACTATTTCAATATTTTATCTATTAATCTCATTCATTCACTTAATAATCTGGAGCTGTAGTTGCATCAGAACACAACAGCCTGAATATGTCACGTTTCTCTGTGCTTAAACAGAGAAGACAGTTAATTCTGGATTTAAAAAAACCCAAAAGACAAGCCAACAAAAAATACAACAAAAATATCTGCTCTACTATAACAACTGCCTGAAGGGAAAGACACCTCTGCTGTGCTCTTTTATTACACGCTTTTTGTCTTGCCTAAGATTTAATGTATGTGTATCAATAGATCATTTTCAACATGCCAATCAATAAAATATGCAGAAATACCTTAATTTCCAAGGTCAGCATTACACAGCATAAGTGAAAAGAGATCACAAGCAATGATGGTACTAAGGTATGTCAAATATCTCAAAAAACAGAGGTTAGTATTTAACGTATGGGCAAACTACAATACATACTAAATTAATTTCCTTAAGTATTTGTTAAAAATTTGTTCTGAGAACGTATTTGTTTGTATTGGTCAGAAACGCATCTGAGACGTGGGACGGCTGTAAGCACAAGGCCACACGGCGAAGAGGCAGCGAAGAAGTGGCATGTGACATTCGGGAGTCTCGGGGGGCAACATGTGGCCGGCGCTCAGGGCGCTCCTCTCTGCAGTGCAGCACAGCCCCGGTGCCTCGGGCCGCGCGCGATCCCTGCCGCGACACGAGCCCCCACTTCCCAAGTGCCGCACAAGTCCCGCTTGTGCCCGCGCTCAGCGGCTTCCCCTGGTCGGCTCACCCTCCGGCAGCAACAGCTCCCGGGAAGGGCAGGACAGCGGCGGCGGGCACCGGGAGCGAGGGCGGCACGGGCCGGCCCCGGTGTTTGCACAGCTGAGCCGCTCTCCCGGGGCAGCCCCGCACAAAGCCCCGCAGTCCCCGCCGCCGCCGCCGGGCGGGCGCGGCGCGACACCCGGGGCAGGTCCCCGCCGCTCGCCG